>SJXQ01006777.1:182673-208130 GCA_006408695.1 Aepyceros melampus | reverse complement strand
AAACCACCCACTCCCCCCCCCCCCCCCCCCGTCCCACCTCAACCCTGGCTAGAAGATAACCACTATTTTGCCTTTTCCACTTTAGAACAGTGTGTCTGTTTGTGACTCTCATATAAATTGAAATATAAGTAACTACTCTGTCCCTGAAATTCACCCATGTCAATTTCTGCACCTGTAGCTTGCTTCTTCTCACTGTGAGTCTATTCCATTATATGAATAAACCACACTTTACTTATCCATTTCTCCATAGACGTACATTTTGGTTGTTTTCAGTTTTGACTTACAGTGAGTAAAACTCATTCTTTTATTTCTTTCTTAAAAAAAGTTTTATTGATATACAACTGACATAAAATAAACCACATATTTAAAATGCATGAATTTTGAAATATGTAAACACACTCATGAAACCATCTCTACAATTAAAATGGGGACCATATCTACCATCCTTGGAGATTTCCTTCTGATGCTTTGCATTCCCTTGGCTTCCCACTCTTATTACTATTATAGTTGACCCTTGAACTACACATGTGTGAACTGTGGAGGTCCACTTGTAGGACGATATTTTTTCAGTAAATGCATACTGAGAGCACCTCATGATCCACAGTTAGTTAAACCTGAGGATGCAGAACTTTGGATAACCGAGGTCGGGTTATTAATATGATACTCAACTGTGCAGGGGGGTTGGCACTCCTAAACTCTGAGTTGTTGAAGGGTCAGCTGCACCTTGTCCTTTCTAGAAGTTTATAGAATCATACAGTATGGATTCTTATTGATCTGGCTTCTTTGACTCTGCTGTGAACATTCTTATAATGTCTTTTGAACCTAAGCACTCACATCCCTGGAGTGTATGCCCAGGAGTGAAATGTCAAGTCAGACAGCATTCATATATTTAGTTTTAGTAGATCCAAAGATTTCTAGGTGGTTATATCAATTTAATTTCCCACCAGACATGCATGAGAATTCCAGTTGCTCCACATCCTTGCCAACACGCAGTATTTTTGTCCTTTTAATTTCAGACATTCTGGTTTAATCTATATGTTTATTATTAGAGATGAAGTTGATTATTTTTGGTGTGTGTGTATTGATGATTCAGATTTCTTGCTTTTTGAATTTCTTGTTCAAGAAGACTTCTGCCCTTCTTCTGTATTGGAGAGACTGTTTCTTACTGATTTTGAGTCCTTTGTTTATTATTATTAATATTATTGTCACTGCTGCTGTGCTGCTAAGTCGCTTCAGTCGTGTCCGACTCTGTGCGACCCCATAGACAGCAGCCCACCAGGCTCCGCCGTCCCTGGGATTCTCCAGGCAAGAGCAACGGAGTGGGTTGCCATTTCCTTCTCCAGTGCATGAAAGTGAGAAGTGAAAGTGAAGTCACTGAGTCATGTCAGACTTTCAGTGACCCCATGGACTGCAGCCCACCAGGCTCCTCCGTCCATGGGAGTTTCCAGGCAAGAGTACTGGAGTGGGGTGCCATTGCCTTCTCCATTATTGTCACACTTGGTAGTATATGTAGCCAAGAGATATATGCTTTTGTTTAAATAAAATGGGGCTGGAAGCAAACATGTATTGAAGCCTTACTATGGAACAGGCACTGCTCTCAGGGTTTTATAAATAATCTCATCAATTCTTATGGTTTCCCTGATGGCGCAACTGGTAAAAAAAATCTGCCTGCAATGTAGGAGACACAGGAGACTTAGGTTCAATCCCTGGGTCAGAAAGATCCCCGGAGGAGGAAATGGCAACTCACTCCAGTATTTTTGCATGGAAAATCCCATGGGCAGAGGAGCCTAGTGGGCTACAGTCCAAAGGGTGGCAAAGAGTCAGATACGACTGAGTGTGCATGTACATATCAATCCTTACAGTTCACAGAAGAAGAAATGCAAGACACAGAAAGGTTAAAGAGCTTGCCTAAAATCATACTGTGAATAATCACTGGGGTGGGATTCATAGCACACCACTGTACACCAGGTCTTGACAGTCTACCATCTCATGAGTTTTCAGCTGGAGCACTGAGCTGTGGAGTCTTCCTTTATAATCATCTTGGAGTGATGATTTTCCTTCCATGACGTGACTGATTCTGTTTTATTCTGTTTGTGTGTTCATCCTGATTCACAACGGAAGAGATGTAGTGTGATCAGGATTTCTGACACCATTGGGCAATAAGCAGCTGAGATCCCTTTGGTGGTCATCCATTAGTCTGGGACCCTGTCTCCCCAACCCTCCTCCCTGCTGGTACCCATTACCTGCCCACAGAGATATAAAGTGGAAATATGAATTATTAAAATGTGGTATTCAAAATCTTAATATTTTTAAAACTAAAAGTTCAACAATCCAAAGAGGAAACTATGATGAACATGAAACAGTGGGAGTTTGCAAGAATACTTCCTTGTCTTGGGAACTACAGAGGCCTGGGGGGTAATGCTTGGGCTGGGCATTGGACACCCCAATTCTGCTTTGGACACTGGCTACTAAATTCCTTGCAGTTGTGGAATTCTCATCTCTGATGATCTAGACCCTGTGAAGCAAGTCCTCTTCCTCTAAGAGGGGCTGGTGGCCATTCATCCCGCCTCTGCTATCATCATTCTCATCTCAGGCGTCCCCCCTTCAATGACTCTGATGGCCTCCCCTCTCAGTCACTCCCTGCCGGACACTCTCCCTCAAACCAATCCTCAAAGCATTTCTGGATTCGTCTTAAACCATCTATATCAACAGGTCATTTCTCAAAAGCCCACAGTAAAGAAATGCATTTTAGAATGTGACCCCCCGGCTATGTGTGTGGGCATATACATATTTGTATGCATACATATGGGCTTCCCTTGTGGCTCAGTTGGTAAATAATCTGCCTGCCAGGTCAGGGAGACCTGGGTTCAATCCCTGGGTTGGGAAAGGCTACCCTACTCCAGTGTTCTGGCCTGGAGAATTCCATGGAGTCCATGAGGTTGCAAAGAGTCAGACACAACTAAGTGACTTTCACTTTCACTTTTCATGCATACATATGTACATGCAACAGGTAAAAAAAAACTCGAGACAAGATTCACGAGGAACCTCCCTGGTGGCCCAGTGGTAAAGAATCCATCTTGCTATGCAAAGGATGCTGGTTTGATCCCTGGTTGGGGAAATAAGATTCCACATGTTGTGGGACAGCGAAGCTACAACTCTGAGCTCATGCATTCCAACTGGAAAGCCCTTGAACTGCCCTGAAAAGGTCCCAGATGAAGCGAGGAAGATTCTGAGAGTGCCTCAACTAAAATCTGAAGAAGTTAATTAATTAATTAATTAATTTTTTTAAAGGTTCAGGAAATGTGAATTTCCTATGTGATAACCTCTCTGGAATCTTCTATTCCATTCCATTCCGTTTTATTCTATTCTGTTCATTTAATTTGATTTCACTTTATTAAAATTAATGTTGCCGGTGCCCCAATGGCTTTATTTCATGACCCCTTAATGGATTGTCCCCATACTTTGACTCAGAGGGAAAGTTCAAAATTTTTAGACTTCTTTGCAAGGTTTTTGTGAACTGGCTAGCCCCAGATTCCCCACTCCTGCCACCCACAGACTCTCATCCTATCAGCTCTTTTTTTAGGGCTCCATGTAGAACTCTTGGCTTTATTTACCCAAACTGGCCCATTGTAGCAGTTCCTGATGCTCAAGGCTCTTCTCTGGCTATCTTGGTGTGTCTCATTCTCTTCTTTATCCTGTTGGTCCTATAAGCCCAGCTCAGTTTCTGCCTCCTTCCTGAAGGGTCCCTGACCACAATCCTCTCTGGTTTTCTGCCTGATACACCTGGCACCTAGATCAGGAGAATGGGCTCTGCTTTCATGATGCTTAATTTATGAATCACCCACCATATCTAGATTGCTTTCCCAGTTCAAACCATGGAGAAATGCTTGCCCAGAAGTAGAACACTTAGCACGTCAGCACGTTACTGAAAGTAAAAGTGTTCGTCACTCAGTCATGTCCGATTCTGGGACCCCATGGACTGTAGCCCACCAGGCTTTTCTGTCCTTGGGATTCTTCAGACAAGAATACTGGAGTGGGTTGCCATTCCCTCCTCCTGGGGATCTTCCCAACCCAGGGATCAAACTCTAGTCTCCTGCATGACAGGCAGATTCTTTACCATCTGAGCCACCAGGGAAGCCCCACTCCCCGACCTCAGCAAGTTACTGGCGGCTCAGAATACCCAACGCTTCCTTTCCCACAGCCTCTACTTTCAGGCTGCCTGTGGTAATGGTGAGGAAATCAGAATGTTTTGGTAACATGTTGGAACCAGAAACCGATTTTCCGCTGAGGTAAACAATGCTATATAGGCAGGTACACCTGAACAAACGTTTCGTGCTGCGCTTAAAGACGGTGACAATGACTTTCTTAAGGCTAGCCAAACAACCTAGCTTCCACTCAGAACATTGTTTTTACAGGAAAATACATTACATCGCATAAGGCTCTACACCACTGACCTACAAACAACTTTTGGAACTGTGCCTGTCCTTGGATTAGCACCTCCGATACTGCTCTGGCTCACCCCATTTCTATGTGAGTATATCTTTATCTCCCCAACTCGATGCCAAGCCTTGGAGCACAGACCTGTGTCCCCAGCTTCCTTCTGTTTGTTCCCAGGCTGAGCAGGGCGTCTCCTCTCTCTGTAACCACTTGGGGGTGGCACCTCCCTCCCCAGCCTCCTCTGGCTGCCCAGCCTCCTCGGCTCTGCCTTCCTCTTGGTTTATCCCAGAGTAAGTGGGTCCCATCCGTTGTTTGGAACATCTTAGGGATTCTTAGCAAGAAAGTGAAAACAAAGAGAGGAGACAGGAGAATCGGGGAGGAGAGGAAAGGCAGAGGCATGGAAGGAAAAGGAGATGAGAGAGGTAGGAAGGCAGATGGAGAAATGTAGAGAGGAAGACAGATGGCAAAGAGGGAGAGGGGGAGAAAAAAAGGAAAAATGTAAACAGGGAGAGAAAGAGGTGAGAAGAGGAAACATAAGAAGAGGAGAAAATAGGTAAAAGGGCAGTAAAAGAAAAAGAAAGAAATTCTACCAATTTGACCAGAAATTGTTTTCCTGAGGCGGGGGTGGGGTAGGGGAACCAGAATGAGACTAGGTGAAGGCAAGAGAATGAGAACTATGATTCAGAATTCCTGTCTTAGATGAAAAGAGACCAAGGTGTACAGAGTTTCGACTCTACAAGATGAGAAGGAACATGGAGATGGTGGTGGTGATGGTTGCACAGTATTATACGTGCATTTAATACCACTGAGCTGTACACCTGCAAGTGGTTAATGTTAGTCGCTCAGTTCAGTTCAGTCGCTCAGTCATTCCAACTCTTCTGCGACCCCATGGACTGTAGCCCACCACCCTCCTCTGTCGAGAGGATTCTCCAGGCAAGAATACTGGAGTGGCTTGCTATTTCCTACTCCAGGGGATCTTCCCAACCCAGGGATCCAATCCAGGTCTCCTGCATGGCAGGCAGATTCTTTACCCTCTGAGCCACCAGGGACTCTGCAAGTGGTTAAGATGATCAATTTTATGTCATCTGTATCTTGCCACAATCAAAAGCATTATTTAAAAAGTTCCCATATATCCCCATTTGATCAAGCTCTCATTTGACATTCAACTAGTAGTTTGTGTTTGGTATATATACTAAATTTTATTGCATATTTAAAAAAAATGTCTATTTATTTACTTATTTGGCTGCATTAGGCCTTAGTGGCAGCACCGGGATCTTTAAACTTTGCTGCAGCATGCAGGATTTTTAGTTGAAGCATGCAGGATCTAATTCCTTGATCAGGGATGGAACCTGGGTCCCCCTGCATTGGGAGGTTGGAGTCTTAGCCCCTAGACCACCAAAGAAGTCCCTTATTGCATATTTTTAAAGTATAAAATGAATTCCAAGTTTCATACTAGACATCCAATAGCATTGTTTATTCAAAATAAATAAGGGAAATGTTTCAGAGGGTAAAGATTGGCTGAGAAGGGAAATGAGGGAAATTTATGGGGTTTTGATAATGTTCAGTTCTGTATCTTGATAAGCAGTTAGGTTACATGGGTGCAGGCAGACACCTATGATCACAAATGTACATTTAAGGATTGTTCATTTCCTTGCATGTAAATCTTACACCAAAAGAAAAAATTGTAAATAAATATTTAACTCAAAAAAGGAGAGGGTTTGGGCAGATGTTTTTAATGAATGAGAAGCTATAATCCTAACAGCATCACCAGTTGTTTGCTGACCCAGCTAAGCTGGTAAGGACAAGAGCACTCATTCTCTGTGGCTTTGGGGTGCAGGTGACCCTCCAGGGCCGGGCTCAAGTTGCAGTCTCCCAGGGTGAGGTATTGCTTGCAGTTGAGTGGGCATCGTCCCCTCAAATTCCCTAGAGCTGTGGTCCAGCCCATCCTTGGAGTGGGAGGAGGCAGATGTCAAGCAAGACCATGGAAGGTTCTGGAGGCTTTCAAATCCCTAAGTGCCGTCAGGGTGTGGCCCTAAACACCTACATCAGGGTGTGGTGCATAACTGCCTCGGACACACCAGGCTCTGAAAAGCAAAGAGAGGTTAAGAATACAAAGCCAGATGCAAAGGTCCACCAGAAGGCCTTTCCCGCAGTTCCTTAAACTGGCTTGCTGTGTCATTGACAATAAGACTTTGGAGGATGAGGTGACATGAACCCTCTGTGCTCCAGCTCCAAATGCCCTCTTTATAATTATTTCTTATTTTTATTTCTTAATTATTTCTTATATATCTCCTAAGGAGAGTCCTTGAGCTACCAGAAGAAAAAAAAAATCACTTGTGGGCTACATAATAGAAAACAATTTAATAATGGGTTTTATTTTGAGAGAGGGAATACATACAATGTCATCTATGCTTTTGGTAAACAACGTAGGACAGAGAACTCTCTTTGATTTTAGCAAAAATAATACCTACATACATTGGCTTAACGTTGAAGCTAGTTAACAGAAGGGGACAGAAAGAGGAGGAAAGTGAGGGTAGATGGAAATCAGAAAGATGGAGGGACTTCCTGGGGGCCCAGTGGTTAAGAATCTAACTCCACCTTCCAATGCAGAGAACAGAGGTTTGATCCCTGGTCAGGGAACTAGGATCCCATGTACTGTGGGGCAACTGAACCCGTGCCACAGCTAGAGAGCCCCTGTGCCCCACAAGATGCAATGAAGACCCTGTGTGTCGCACCTAAGACACAAGGCAGCCAATAAATATTTTCTTTAAAAAGAAAGAAAGATGGAGAGAGGCAGAAAAGAATGAGGACAAGAAGGAAAATGAAGGACGAGAGAAAAAGAAAGATGATTGACTGAGAGGGAAAATGAGATAAATATTCTGTATAAAACACATAGGTGCACACAGAGCAAGCCCCCAGAGACTAAAGGAAAAAGATACCCATGTTGGTGGGGGTTGCCCCTACATACACAGGCAAGCGCAAAGGCCGGACCAGGAAGAAATGGTTTCAAGCTGGGGTCTTACAATGGTCCCTAAAACACACAAATAATCGCGCTGCTTTTTCACTTCTGCAACACGGGTGAAGATTGCTTCCACCATGACCAAATGGCATTAAGCTAGAGGTCAGACATCAGAGTGACCATCGCTACTCCTGACTGACTCGGATGACATATGGGTCCCCTTTCGATGATGAGCTTTTCTCTAGTTTTCCTCTTCAGTGAAGACAGATTTTCAAGCCGCGTTTATGCCCTTAAAATAATTTATCATCAGTTCATTTGGACATAAGATAGGGGTAATGGCCTCTTAAAGGTGTCCAGGTCTTAATCTTCAGAAACTGTGACTAGATTATGTTACACATTAAAGGGAAATTAAGGTTACAGATTGAACCAAGGTTACTAATCGGTTGTTGTTGAAATAAAGAGATAGTCCTGGATTATATGGGGGACCTGGTGTAAACACATAGTTCCTGAATGGGGACGCAGAAGAGTGAGGAGTAGAGAGATAGTATCGGGAGAAAGACTCCAACTGCCATTGCTAGAGTTAGGATGGAGGAAGGGGCCATGAGTCATGGAATGTGGGTGCCTCTAGAAGCTAGAAAAAGCCAGAAAATGGATTTCCCCCTGAAACCTACAGAAAGGCAGGCAGCCCTGCTGATACCTTGATTTGAGCCCAATGAGACCCGTTCAGACTCTGACAGAACTGTAAGAGAATAAATTTATGTTTTCTAAAACCTCTAAGTCTGTGATCGTTTGTTACAGCAGCCTTACAAACCAAACATAGACAGACAGCTCTTGAAAATCTATTCAAAAGACTTAAAACTCTTTGGTATGCATGCAATGAATACTTCATTTTCAGGCAGCCTCTGTATTATATGTATATCTGAAAACACCAACCTTGATAATCTGTCTTGTGGGTCAACAAGACGACTATTATAGTTTTTAAAATATAAATTTATTTATTTTAATTGGAGGCTAATTACTTTACAATACTGTATTGGTTTTGCCATACATCAGTGTGAATCTGCCACGGGTATACACGTGTTAAATAGCTATTCTTTGAACTCAGTTGGGGAGTTTTCATTATTTTACAATTAGTTTGGAATGTTTGTGTGAGTGTATCACCACAAAACCCACATTACACAGGAAAACTTGAAGTAGCCTAAGCTTCAGCTGCTGCTGTTGTTCGGCTGCTGTCATATCGGAGTCTGCAGCCCCATGGACTGCAGTGCACCAGGCTTCCTTGTCCTTCACCATCTCCTGGAGTTTGCTCAGATTCATGTCCATTGAGTTGGTGATGCCATCCAACCGTCTCATCCTCTGTCATCCCCTTCTCTTCCTGCCCTCAATTTTGCCCAGCATCAGGGTCTTTTCTAATGAGTTGGCTTTTCGCATCAGGTGGCCAAAATAGTGGAGCTTCAGCTTCAGCATCAGTCCTTCCAATGAATATTCAGGACTGATTTCCTTTAGGATGGACTTGTTTTATCTCCCTGCAGTCCAAGGGACTCTCAAATGTCTTCTCCAGCACCACACTTCAAAAGCATCAATTCTTCAGCACTCAGCCTTTTTTATGGGTCAGTTCTCACATCTGTACATGACTACTGGAAAAGCCAAAGCTTTGACTAAACACGTCTTTGTCAGCAAAGTGATGTCTCTGATTTTTAATATGCTGCCTAGGTTTGTCATAGCTTTTTTTTTCAAGGAGTATGTGTCTTTTAATTTCATGGCTGTAGTTACCATCCACAGTAACTGGAGCCCAAGAAAATAAAATCTGCCACTGTTTCCACTGGATCAAACCTGGGTCTCCTGCATTATAGGCGGACTATTTACCGTCTGAGCTACTGGTAAGTGAAGTGAAGTCGCTCAGTCATGTCCAACTCTTTGCGACCCCATGGACTGTAGCCTACTAGGCACCTCCCTCCATGGGATTCTCCAGGCAAGAGTACTGGAGTAGGTTACCATTCCTTCTCCAGGGGATCTTCCCAACCCAGAGATCGAACCTAGGTCGATCTGGGAACAAGATATTATAATATCTTGTAATAACCTATAAGGGAAAAGAATCTAAAAAAGTATAACTGAATCACTCAGCTATACACTTGAAACTAATACAACTTTGTAAATTAACTATGAAAAGTATTCATCACTCAGTCGTGTCTGACTCTTTGTGACCTCATGGACTGTAGCATGTCAGGCTCCTCTGTCCATGAGATTCTTCTAGCAAGAATACTGGAGGGAGTAGCCATTCCTTTCTCCGGGGATCTTCCAGACCCAGGGATCAAACCCGGGCCTCTTGTATCGCAAGCAGATTCTTTACTGTCTGAGCCACCAGGGAAGCCTTACTTCAATTAAAAAAAAAAAAAAAAAAAGACTCAGAATACAGATGTGGGTCTATTTTAAAATAATGTTTGCAATAAAACTAAGATGCCTTGGGAAGTGGTTCCAACAACTGCCTCACACATATCAGCGTCTAAGACCATGGTCTTCAGTTGTCAGTCCTCTGGAAAGGGCTTAGTATTAATGGAAACCTGTGGACAGGCATCGGTCACAGAAGTTGAAGTCTTAGAGAGATTCAAGCTGCACTGACAATTTCTGAGCAGGTCAACCTTCTGTCCCCTAAGTTGCTGCCTTGGTGACAGAGACTCTACCAATCTCCTCACTTCTCGGCTTGATAGGGTCATGCGAGATGAGAAAATGAAAGATATCCACGAGAGAGCAGTGCTTTAAACACTCAGCTGTCTGGGGAATGAATGAACTGCCCTATGTGGGAATGGAATTTCTATCTGCCCACAGGGGATCAAGGGGAATTAATTGAGTCCAGGGGCTGTTCTTCCTTCTAACATAATCGTCAAAAGAAATTTAGCTATAAAATTCTACTTTGCTTGTATAAATAAATAGGAACCTCATAACCCTGAGCAAGTGGAAAGTTGGAAAGTTCTCTCAATAAAAATTTGTAGGGACCAGGAGCTTTTAAAGAACTGTAATTCTCATGTACCAGTCACTGATACAATAGTAACATCATTAGTTTGGATCCTATGAATTTGCAATCAGCAGTAATATACTTGTCCATCTAAATCTCCATGAAAAAATGTTCAAAAAAATTTGTTCTCTCATGGAAAAAATTTGTACTTACCAGCTAAGCTTTTGACTGAATCCAAAGTTTGAAAACCTAGGATAAAATCCTAGAGCAGCAACTTATTAGCTAAGTAATACTGGGAAAGGGTGTGGGTCCCTTCTGTAAAACCAGTAATAATCCCCAGTTAGTTGTGAGCTTAAATATGATGAAACAATATGGCAAATTGTAGAGTGCTTCATAACTTGTCTAGTCTTTTTTACCATGCAAATCTAGTTGGTCATGAGTAGCTTTCTTAAACTCAAGAGATGCCAGATTCCTTCACTGGGCTTCAACTTCTGGGCTTAGCAATAATTTACAAATATGTTTACCAATGGGCTTCCCAAGTGGTGCTAGTTGTAAAGAACCTGCCTATGACGCAGGAGATGTAAAAGACGCAGGTTCAATCTCTGGGTGGGAAGATCCCCTGGAGAAGGTCATGACAACCCACTCCAGTATTCTTGGTGGAGAATCCCATGGGCAGAGGAACCTGGTGGGCTACAGTCCATGGGGTCACAAAGAGTCAGACACAACTGAGCAACTGAGCACGCATGCTTACCATTACGTTGCATGAAATATAGAATTTGTAGGCATCCCTTTGTTATCACAAAGACACATCAGTTCAGTTCAGTCACTCAGTCATGTCCGACTCTTTGTGGCCCCATGGACTGCAGTACACCAGGCTTCCCTGTTCACCAACTCCCAGAGCTTACTCATGTCCATAATGTCGGTGATGCCATCCAACCATCTCATCCTCTGTCATCCCCTTCTCCTCCCACCTTCAGTCTTTCCTAGACTGGGGTATTTTCAAATGAGTCAGTTCTTCCCATCAGGTGGCCAAAGTATTGGAGTTTCAGCTTTTAGCATCAGTCTTCCCAATGAATATTCAGGACTGATTCCTTTAGGATTGACTGGTTGGATCTCCTTGCAGTCCAAGAGACTCTCAAGAGTCTTCTCCAATACCACAGTTCAAAAGCATCAATTCCTCAGCATTCAGCTTTCCTGATAGTCCAACTCTTACATCCATACATGACTATTGGAAAAACCATCATTTTCACTAGACGGACAAGAACACATCAGTTCAGTTCAGTCACTCAGTCATGTTCGACTCCTTTCGACCCTACAGACTGCAGCACGCCAGGCCTCCCTGTCCTTTACCAACTCCCGTAAGTAAGTAAGTAAGTAAAGTCACTCAGTCGTGTCCGACCCTTTGTGACCCCATGGACTGCAGCCCACCAGGCTCCTCAGTCCATGAGATTCTCCAAGCAAGAATACTGGAGTGGGTTGCCATTTCCTTCTCCAGGGGATCTTCCCGACCCAGGGATCGAACCCAGATCTCCCGCATTGGAGGCAGACGCTTTAACCTCTGAGCCACCAGGCAAGTCCCGTAGTTTACTCAAACTCATGTCCATTGAGTCGGTGATGCCATCCAGCCATCTCATCCTCCGTTGTCCCCTTCTCCTCCCACCTTCAATCTTTCCCACCATCAGGGGAAATCGTTCCCACACCCCCTTTCAAAAACAAATAGTATGTCTTTCAGTTCAGTTCAGTCGCTCAGTCTTGTCCGACTCTTTGTGACCCCATGAATCGCAGCATGCCAGGCCTCACTCTCCATCACCAACTCCCAGAGTTCACTCAGACTCACGTCCATTGAGTCTGTGATGCCATCCAGCCATCTCATCCTCAGTCGTCCCCTTCTCCTCCTGCCCCCAACCCCTCCCTCCCAGCATCAGGGTCTTTTCCAATGAGTCAACTCTTCCCATGAGGTGGCCAAAGTACTGGAGCTTAAGCTTTAGCATCATTCCTTCCAAAGAAATCCCAGGGTTGATCTCCTTCAGAATGGACTGGTTGGATCTCCTTGCAGTCCAAGGGACTCTCAAGAGTCTTCTCCAACACCACAGTTCAAAAGCATCAACTCTTTGGTGCTCAGCCTTCTTCACAGTCCAACTCTCACATCCATACATGACCACAGGAAAAACCATACCCTTGACTAGACGGACCTTAGTCAGCAAAGTAATGTCTCTGCTTTTGAGTATGCTATCTAGGTTGGTCATAACTTTTCTTCCAAGGAGTAAGCGCCTTTTAATTTCATGGCTGCAGTCACCATCTGCAGTGATTTTGGAGCCCAAAAAAACAAAGTCTGACACTGTTTCTACTGTTTCCCCATCTATTTCCCATGAAGTGATGGGGCCAGATGCCATGATCTTCGTTTTCTGAATGTTGAGCTTTAAGCCAACTTTTCCACTCTCCTCTTTCACTTTCAACAAGAGGCTTTTTAGCTCCTCCTCACTTTCTGCCATAAGGGTGGTGTCATCTGCATATCTGAGATTATTGATATTTCTCCCAGCAATCTTGATTCCAGCTTGTGTTTCTTCCAGTCCAGCATTTCTCATGATGTACTCTGCATATAAGTTAAATAAGCAGGGTGACAATATACAGCCTTGACGTACTCCTTTTCCTATTTGGAACCAGTCTGTTGTTCCATGTCCAGTTCTAACTGTTGCTTCCTGACCTGCATACAGATTTCTCAAGAGGCAGGTCAGGTGGTCTGGTATTCCCATCTCTTTCAGAATTTTCCACAGTTTACTGTGATCCACACAGTCAAAGGCTTTGGCATAGTCAATAAAGCAGAAATAGATGTTTTTCTGGAACTCTCTTGCTTTTTCCATGATCCAGCGGATGTTGGCAATTTGATCTCTGGTTCCTCTGCCTTTTCTAAAACCAGCTTGAACATCAGGGAGTTCACGGTTCACATATTGCTGAAGTCTGGCTTGGAGAATTTTGAGCATTACTTTACTAGCATGTGAGATGAGTGCAATTGTGCGGTAGTTTGAGCATTCTTTGGCATTGCCTTTCTTTGGAATTGGAATGAAAACTGACCTTTTCCAGTCCTGTGGCCACTGCTGAGTTTTCCAGATTTGCTGGCAAATTGAGTGCAGCACTTTCACAGCATCATCTTTCAGGATTTGAAACAGCTCAACGGGAATTCCATCACCTCCACTAGCTTTGTTCATAGTGATGCTTTCTAAGGCCCACTTGACTCCACATTCCAGGATGTCTGGCTCTAGATGAGTGATCACACCATCATGATTATCTTGGTCGTGAAGATCTTTTTTGTATAGTTCTTTTGTGTATTCTTGTCAGCTCTTCTTAATATCTTCTGCTTCTGTTAGGTCCAGACCATTTCTGTCCTTTATCGAGCCCATCTTTGCATGAAATGTTCCTTGCTGTCTCATTTTCTTGAAGAGATCTCTAGTCTTTCCCATTCTGTTGTTGTCCTCTATTTCTTTGCATTGATCGCTGAAGAAGGCTTTCTTATCTCTTCTTGCTATTCTTTGGAACTCTGCATTCAGATGCTTATATCTTTCCTTTTCTCCTTTGCTTTTTGCCTCTATTCTTTTCACAGCTATTTGTAAGGCATCCCCAGACAGCCATTTTGCTTTTTTGCATTTCTTTGCCATGGGGATGGTCTTGATCCCTGTCTCCTGTACAATGTCACGAACCTCCTTCCATAGTTCATCAGGCACTCTATCAGATCTAGACCCTGAAATCTATTTCTCACTTCCACTGTATAATCATAAGGGATTTGATTTAGGTCGTAAGCATGTCTTTAAAATGTGTTTAATCATCAAAATCACCAAGGGGACATGGACACACATGACATGTAGTTTTGTGTGTATCTATGTGTGTGTATCTATGTGTGTGTACACTTATATGTGTATGTTCACACACACATACATATACAGGCACATATATATTCACAAAAGATAGGAATATATATAAAAATCTGTACAGCACATAAGAACATACATAGTACATAGTATACATGTATGTTACTCTACTATGCATACATGTATATTGGAGAAGGAAATGGCACCCCACTCCAGTATTCCTGCCTGGAGAATCCCATGGATGGAAGAGCCTGGTAGGCTACAGTCTACAGGGTTGCAAAGAGTCGGACACGACTGAGCGACTTCACTCACTCCCTCATACATGTATATGGCTTCCCTGGTGGCTCAGCAGTAAAGATTGCAAAACAGGAGACCAGGGTTTGGTCTCTGAGCCAGAAAGATCCCCTGGAGAAGGAAATGGCAACTCACTCCAGTGTTCTTGCCTGGGAAATGCCATGGACAGAGAAGCCTGGGGTCACAAAAGAGTTGGAAACAACTTAGCAAGTAAACAACAGCATCGGCCATATATTTACATACATACATATGCACATATACACATTCAGGTGAATATATATAAACAAAATGTTCAAATATGTTATATATGTATGGTGGTGGTTTAGCCGCTAAGTCGTGTCCGATGTATAGATACTATATACGTATTAATGTGTATACATTAATACAAATGTGTCTATGAACACAAACCCAGTCTCCTACCTTCTGATTCCAAATCTTGGTGGAGCCCAGGAATCTATTTTAAGTACTACCTTAATTCTGACTATCAGCAGCTTCAGGGATGACCTCCCTGTCACTCACGAAGAACCTGGAGATGGGGCTAAGGTCAGTGTGGTTAGAGGCAGAGCAGAAAACCCGGCCTGGCTCTCCCAGTGCAGTCATGGGGGACAATAAGCCATGAGGGACACTGTGCTTAGCACCCTACTCATAACTGAGCCCCCCAGAAGATCACAACAGACAGGTATTTGGGTCACCAGCTTGGTTCACTCTGGCTCCTCCATGCCTCCCCGAGGACCAGGTGGAGCCGTGGTGCCCAGAGACACGTCCTCTCTCTGCAGGGTCCCACCCTCGGGCTGTCCCAGGCCCACCCTCTTGGCCCCACTCTGAGCTTCCCCAAGGCAGGGGTGGGGGTATCATAGTGCTGGAGACTGTCCTTCTCCCAGGAGGCTTGATGTCTGAGCCAGAGTCCTACATCCCAGCCAAAATGGCCATGGAGGGTGATGGGAGGTCCGAAGCAGAGGGGTAGTGATCCAAGGCTTTACATACCTCTGCCTGTTGCTATGGGGGACAGACTGTCAGAAGCAAGAATGGACGCAGGAGAAGTGCAAGTCCTAAGGGAGGCTGTTCCGGTACCTTGATGAGATACCCCATGGAGAGTAGAAATCTGCTAACTGCAGCCAAAGACCAAGTCTGGCTGGCCTCTGTTTTTTTCTGTCCTGTGAATAAGACTGGCCAATGTCCTCAACTGATCTGATAATAAAGAGCACTAGCTTTGAATCCCAATGAGGGGAAAAGTTCTCCCCTTCAAGGAAAGAGTTCAGTGAATAAATACAATAAAAATTTTTAGAAAGAAAGAAATTCCATCTTCTCATTGGTTGGTGTCTATTTTTAGAACTGTGTTCAGTGATTCATATTGGTCTATTTTAAACTTCATCAATAAAAATGTGTGAGCTTCCCCGGTGGTTCAGACAGTCAAGAATCTGCCTGCAATGTGGGAGACTCAGGTTCAGTTCCTGGGTTGGGAGGATCCCTTGGAGAAGGGCATGGCAGTCCAATCCAGTATTCTTGCCTGGAGAATCCCATGGACAGAGGAGCCTGGTGGGCTACAGTCCATGGAATGGCAAAAGAGTGGGGCACCACTGAGCAACTAACACATTCCATAAAAATGTGTAGAAATATGTTTTCTCCCTTGTTATATGAAAACCTGCATAAAGGTGTCCATTTGGCCTTCTTGTTTCCAGCCTCTAAAATCTTTATGATCTGGCTCTTTATAGAAAAGGTTTGCTGACCCCTGGTGTAGCTGTTGGCACAGAGGGGCAGAAAATGGGTGGATTCAGATCAGTTTTGGAGGAAGAGCTTTAATGCTGGCAGGGTGTAGAATATGAGGCAGGGGCATGGGGCTGTCTGATTTCTGAGAAATTTCTAAGACAGTGGTGGGCCAGTGGGCCAATAGCCAATAGGATCAAGGGGGCTGCCATCTTGGCTACAAAGTGGCCCTGCCTGCAGACCCCTCTGGGCAGGACCTCTGGGCTCCTGCATGGCTGGGGCTCTAGTGTGCAGATCGCACTGCTGACTAGAATGGGCAGTGCCTGAGGCAGGGCCTGGGTGCTTCAAGGTACAGCCAGTGAACAACAAAGTATTGATCCATCAGGTATTATCACTGTCAAGTTTCCAGCCGTCTCCCCCATCTTCCATATGACCGACCGGCTGGTTCACAGTTGGCAGAGAATGAGCAGCTTAAAATTTAATCAGGTTCAGGTAACAGGTAAGGACTGGTTCCCCAGCAAGGGGAAAAACACAGCAAATATTTTGGATTCAGCTATGTGTGCCGTGTCTTGCTGGAGCTTGCATGCCCTTTGGAGGCTCCCAGACGGCTCTTAATTAATTGCTGGAGCCAAGTGGGGCAATCTTGTGAGGGCTGTTGCTTTTGCAATCTGATCCAGCCAAGCTCAGGGGAGGGGGTGGGGTTGGCCTTGGACTGGGGAGGGGGGATGCGTGGGCATGGGAGGACCTCGCCCCAAGTGGTTGGGATGAAGCTTGGATGGCCCACCCGCTGGGCAAGTGAAGGGACAGACAGACCTTCCCTTCTAGGCAGAGTTCCCTGGCTTGGAGATAAAGGCCCTGGAACTGAACCCTGGCCCTGCCACTCAGTGTCCCCGAGACCAGGAGCCAGTGACCCTTTCGAGTTTCAGTGTCTCATCTGTGCAAAGAATAGAAGGTGACGACCTCGCAGATTGTCGTGGAATTCAAATGAGATGAGAAGGATGCCATATAACACAAGCTCAGGGGCTGTTCCTACAAGGCTGCTGAGCAGCTGGTCATGCTGGCGGCTACAAGGGGTGTTGACCCTGGGGATGGGGAGAAGGATGAGATCTAGATTTCCCATGGGCACCGAGGAGAGGAGGCTCTGTGGGCAGGAACCTGCAGATGCCAGAGACCATCTCTCTAACCTCTCTCTGCAGCAGGGCCAGAAGCTCCCAGGGAGCTTGGCAGAGCTGCTGGGCCTGGGGTTGAGGGGTGACTGCCTACCTGGTCTAGGCTCCTACTGGGTGCAAGGGGACCTTTCCTTGGCCCTGGTCCTGGTGGAGCCCCGTTTTGCTTTCACCGCCCCTGACTTGGCCTGGGCCCCAATCACCAACGTTGAGGGTATCTTCCCTACAGTCCCCTGGACGGCCATGGCCTCCCGGAGCATCAGTATGGGTGAGACCCCAGGAAAGACACAGGTCCACTCGCCACTCCTCCCTGAGTCATGTGCCTGCTCTCCAGCTCCTTTCTGCTTGGGTCCCCTTCCCTCATCACCCCTCTCTTGCAGGAAGTCTTCCCTGGACACTCCAGAGAAGGACAGCCCTCTTCCAGGCCCCCAAACATCCCTGGACACATCTCTGCCGTACTCTCTTGCCACACTGCTGCCCTTATCCTTGTCTTGGCTGCTTCGTTCAAGCAGTCCACAAGGTCCCAAGGGCCTCGATGGAAGAATGTCATGCTCATGACTCAGTAGATCAGAATCAGTCGATCGGAAAACACTCCCTGAGCATCTCAATGTGGAGGACACAGGTTGAGGAGGTAGGAATTTTTAACAAGCCTCAAACTCAGGTGTGCAGAAATGCAACTGTATTTTTTTTTCTTCTTTTTCAATAGAGCACATGATAATAATATAGCAAAGCAAAAAATATCTTCACGACCCCATAGACTGTAGCCCACCAGGCTCCTCTGCCCATGGATTTTCCAGGCAAGAATACTGGTGGTGGTGGTGGTGGTTTAGTCATTAAGTCATGTCTGATTCTTGCGACCCCATGGACTATAACCCGCCAGGCATCTCTGTCCATGGGATTCTCCAGGCAAGAATACTGAAGTGCATTGCTATTTCCTCCTTTGGGAATCTTCCTGGCCCAGGGATTGAACTCATGTCTCCTGCACCTCCTGCACTGCAGGCAGATTCTTTTCTCTGAGCCATCAGGGAAGGCGTTATGGCCCGCTTTTGGGGGTAAGTTATTTCTAATGATGATTAAAATGATTAGCCATTTTATGAGTCCGTGGCCCCACTCAGGTCTCTAGATGTCAGCACATCTGTTTCCTCTTGTCCTGACTGAGGCCCTGTGACACTCCTCTGATGCTCTCTGAGCCTCTTGGCTGCTATCTCAGCTACCCCCACCCTACCCCCCACGTTGGCTCTGCTGCCTCTTCTACTCAACTGCTTCTGAGGGTGGTGGGAGCCTGTGAGGTTGCAGGCTCCACTGTGTTGGTAAATGTCTAAAAATTGGCTCTGATCTGGGGGGTGGGGGGCATGCAGAGAGGAACCCATTTGTAGCATTTGTTGTTTTCAGGGGTGTGAAAACTCCCACCCTGACCAGTTTCAAGCTACTAAGGTCAAGCAGGTCACAACATTCCTGAAAATGAAACAGTTGGCTGCTGGAATGAGCAGGTTCCAGGCTCACCACGGGTAGGCCACAGGAGACCTCTTTAAACACCCACAACTTCTCCCTTACATTTTCATTCCCTAGCTGGGGCAGCCCCTTGCCAGCCTCTAGGGAAATGGTCATCTAGCTCTTGTCTGTGCTCTTCTCAACCCATCATGCCTGAGTTGGGCTTGGCCTTCTTTGGGGATTACCTTAGGACATTGGACTCTGATCTCTGTACTCTGTGTAATGCCTCTCTTTAGTTTCTATGGGAACAAAGGAAGAGAGTTGTGGGGAGGACATGGCAGCAACGGGGAAGAGTGCATCCGCCATGGAAGGGATTTTTGGTCTGTTCCGTCTCAGTTGTCTTTTTGGTTGGCATATTGTCAATGTGCCAACAATGCATCTCTAAAAATTAATACATATCTAAAATCTTTATCTTGTAACTCAAAGACATAGAGGAAATAGTCTTTGCCCTCTTGGAGCTTACACTTGGTATAAAATATGGGATGGACGAAGAGAGGGCTTCCCATGTGGTTCAGTGGTAAAAAACTCACCCACCAGTGCAGGAGATGTATGTTCCATCCCTGGGTTGGAAAGATCCCCTGGAGAAGAGAATGGCAACCTACCCCAGAATGCTTGCCTGGAGAATTCCATGGACAGAGGAGCCTGATGGTCTACAGTCTATGTGGCCACGAAAAGACATGATTGAAGTGACTGAGCCCGCAGGGATGCATGAATGAATATAACCTTGCCCTTGGATCAGAGAAGTTATGGTGCCTCTTTGTGGTGAGTGCCCATCCCCTTACCAAAAACATGTGTGTGTGTGTGTGTGCGTGTACCCCTTTTAATTTAATAACCCATGGGCAGTAGTGTCCACTGGGTAGACTTGAGCCTTGAAGGGAAAATGTGAGCCCTGCTTATCACTTCCCTGTAGATCCATTCGTGGAAAGCCTCTACCTGAATCCTTCCCACTGCAGTGAATGGAGCCTCAACAGCTACCTCAAATGGCCCTGTGATTGTGGGCGGCCCTAAGCCACAGCTGGGTGGACTTCAGCTGCTTTTGTGCTTCAGAAGGTGCCCCCAATGGTAGGATGCCAGAGATGGTTCCAGATGCCCTCTAAAAACATCCACCTTTTGCTGAAGGGCAAGGACACAGACATGCACCGGACAAAGAAGCAATCATGAAGCCCAGGACTAGCCAGAGTTGAGCTGATTACTTGGCCCCAGGCTCTGTGGCAGAGACTGGGAAGACAATGCCACAGAAACCACAGAACAGCTTGCGTGCAGCAAATGTGCACAGCGATGATGGCGTCATCATACCATCCAGACTGACTCAACTGCGAGGCTGGACGATGGCTGGACGACATGGCTGTGTTCAGTGGCGGAGCCCGAGTGAGCTGACTACTCACCCAACACACACTGACACCTGTGGGGAGAGATGGAGGCATCTGAGCAGAGTCTTCAAGGAACAGGTGGCTTGGGAGGAAACTGGGTGGGAGGAGGAGGAAGGTCTGAGAAGACAAACAAGAAATGAAGTTCAAGGGCTTTGAGGTTAAGTCAGCCCCTCAGGTCTCATTTTCCTTGTGACTTACACAAGGGTCAAGTTCATTGGTAAGGGTCCCAGTCCCCAACCCCACATACTCTTCACCTTCCTTCCCTTAGCCGGGTAACACGCCTCTGGTAATCCCATGGGATACTTGAAATATATATCCCATACTACAGCAGGAAGAATAAAACCAGAGTGACTTCTAACACACTAGCAGGTAAATCATTGGCCTTGGGACTTTTCCTGAGAGTCAGATAGGATAAGAGAACATTGGAAAATGCAAAAAGTACTGCCCAACTTGGGAGCTGCAGTGGGGTGAGAGAGGCAGTGGGAGGAGAAAGACAGGGTAGCAGGGAAAGAGGCTGGAGTGTTTAAAGAGAAACCTCGCTTCCTTTGCCCCCAAATTAATTTACATTCCTTTCTCCCTCCCTCTATTCCTTCCTACACTTCCCTCCCTTCCTTCCTTCTTTCCTTTCTTCTTCCTATAATTTTTTTTTTTTGAGGCTTACTATGTGATTTTGGCAGTAAGTCTGTAAAAATAAATACCACGCAGAACTTGTCCTCTCTCAGTTCCAAGAAAAGTGTGTATGCTCAGGGGCTCAGTCGTGTCTAACTCTGTGACCCCATGGACTGTACCCCACCAGGCTCCTCTGTCCATGGGATTCTCCAGGCAAGAGTACCAGAGTGGCGTTGCCATTTTCTCCTCCAGGAGATCTTCCCGACCCAGGTTGAACCCGCATCTCCTGTGTCTACTGCATGGGCAGGTGGATTCTTTTCCCACTGAACCACCTGGGACATCCTCCCGAGAGAAGACAGTGAGTAAACTAGCAAGTGATCACAGTGACATGCGACCATGCATACAGAAAGATTAAAGGTAGGAGGCGATGGAAGAAAAAGAGGAGGGAGGGATTGCTTCTGCCTGGGATTGACCCTCTATTCCCACAGGCTGATCTGGAGGGATTTCTATAGAGGTTGCATGTCTCACCCTTGCCTTCAGCTGGGATAAAAGCAGAAACAGAGGGAAAAAAAGGTAGGTCATGATGGTGGGGGTGGGGTGGGAATAGATTTATCTGAGTTTGGGGAGCCTCGGTAGCTTTTAGACTTAGAGTTAAGGCCAGCTTGTGCCTGACTAAGTAATGGCCTTGAATAAGCTGGTTTATCTGCAAGGGCTTCTGCGGGATTAGATAAACTCAAGTGTCTCTCTATGCCTTATCCCACAATTGTTTGAAAGCTTTTTGGGTTGATCTCCATGAGGCAGATGACTCAAGTCCCTTACGAAGCTGGCGGTGGGGAGGGAGGGGAAGTAAGAACCTGACTGTGCACCAGTTGCGTTCAGGCACACGCTGAGCAATTTTCTGTGTCATCTAATTGCTGAGGCTGAAGCTCGATACTTTGGCCACTTAAGGCAAAGAGCAGACTCATTGGAAAAGACTCTGACACTGGGAAAGCCTGAGGGCAGGAAGAGAAGGGGAAGATAGAGGATGAGACAGTGGAATAGCATCACCAACTCAATGGACATGAGTTTGAGCAAATTCCAGGAGAGAGTGAAGGATAAGGAAGCCTGACTTGCTATAGTCCATGTGGTCACAAAGAGTCGACATGACCTAATGACTGAACAACAACAACAAATTTATTCTTCCCTCAAATCCTATTGAGAGGCATATTTTTAATTCCACTTTGTAGATTAGGAGAACAGTGCTTAGGGCAATGAAGTTTACACAGTTAATTTATAACAGGGTACTCAAAATCTATATACTCCATCCATGATTCCACACAGGATGATCTAGCTTTTAAAAGCAATGGGGTCTGTGTAGCCATCTTCATCATTAAATAAGTTTAGTTAAATTAGACTCCAAGGGGAAAATATGGTCAATTTTGGATGGCTCTGCTATCATTAGATGACTTGGCATTGTGATTGCAGCTGTTTCATTTTGGATGAGTCACTGAGCTTTTCAATATTTCAGTTTCCTTATCTGTCTACTGGAGATAATAGTAATATCCTCTTCCATACCCTATATTACCTCTGATGACTGAATTCAGTGAAGATCAACTAAGTATAAATACATGTTTTTGAATTGTAAACTGTTATGCAATTTTGGTTTGGTCTAACTTGATTTATTAGGTTTAGGGTATCCAAATGCTAGCTTTTGGTTCTGGCATTCAAATCCATTTAGACTTTTTTTTACATTGAAGTACAAGCTTCCCAGGTGGCTCTAGTGGTAAAGAACCTGCCTGCCAATGCAGGAGACATAAGAGACATGGGTTTGATCCCTGGGTCTGGAAGATCCTCTGGAGGAGGACATGGCACCCACTCCAGTATTCTTGCCTGGAGAATCCCCATGGATAGAGGAGCCTGGCAGGCTACAGTCCATGGGGTTGCAAGGAGTTGGGATTACTGAGGACACACACAAACAGATACAGAAAAAGGCACACAAATCATAATTTAACTTGATGCATTATTACAAAATGAAACATTTTTATGTAATTATCCACATCAGAAATTGAACATTATTCAATATTCAATATTCAAGATGCCTCTCCTATGGCCCCACTCACTCACTACACCCTTCTTTTTTCCTAGAGGTAGTCATGAAAAAGATCCAGATGCTATGGTCCTCCTCTGACCCCTGAGGACGTGGTGGGCCATGTCCGCAGCCTTCCTTTTGTCTGTGCAAAACCTGTAGGTAAAGAATAAGTTTAATCAGAGAAGTGAGAAAATGCATAAGCAAAGGAAAGCAGTCAAGCAGGAAAAAAAAATAATAGTTTAGTCATTAAGCAAAGTCAAGGACTGTTAGTTCCTTCTCAAGGGCTATAGATAATATTCTGAGTCATAACCCATGGGCTGTTTTGTAGATACTGAAACCTTTGCCAGGTGGAAGTAGTTGGTTATGTAGTGACAAGATGGTAGCCACAACATAAGCTGCCACAGTTTCGAGAACTGGACTCAAAGATATGGGAACAAATTGACAGTAAGACTGAAGGTTAACTGTGCTAAAAACAGTCAAGACGATGCTGGTCAGACCACCAATGACCAATTTCAAGAAGACTGGCAGAGCCGACTGTGCTGTTTCTGCACATAGCTCCTTCCCTCCAACAATTAGCCCAGAAATTCCCGTTTTAAAGCTCTTGCCCACTGATTGTCTGAGGAGATTTGTTGGCCTTTGAATGAGAGTTTGCTCCCACCCACCTCCGACCCCTCATTGCTGGGCTCCAAAATAAAGCGAACTTTCCTTTCCACCAACCTAGCTCTTTATTGGCTTTTGGACAGCAAACAGCTGGACCCCACTCTCGGTAACAGTTATCCTGACCTTTTTACTTATTTTTGGACTTTATGTAGATGAAATCATCCAGTATGTTTTTTAGCTTCTTAACCTTATGTTTGTGAGGAAGAAGCAGATGTTTATTGATTTTTCAGAGTTTATCTCTGGGTCAGGAAGATCCCCTGGAGGAGGGCATGGCAACCCACTCCAATTTTCTTGCTTGGAGAATCCCATAGACAGAGGAGGGCTACAGTCCATGGGGTTGAAAAGAGTCTGACATTATTGAAACTATTGAGCACAGCACAGCTTATGGTAGTGATACTATCAGCTAGAAATTCCTGAGGATACTCCCCTGGGTCCACGTCCAGACCCCTGCAGATTCTTCCCTTTGAGAACCAATGATGTAGCTGGACCAGTCCTTCTCATCATGACTGCAAGATGCCCTCAGCAGCAACCATTTGGAAACTTTAAAAAAAGAGATAAGATCTTCCAGTCCCAACTCTTGGAGAGTACATGGCATGCCTGGGGCCACACAGCCAGGTGGGTATGAGGGAGGAGGAGAGAGAATGAGCAAGCAGGCCTGGCTTTTATTGGAGTCAAGAACGGGGGCTTAGGGTTTTGCAGGTTGATTCCTTATTGGTGAATTCAAAACCTAAGAGTGAGAACTAAAGCATAGGAAGAGAAAAATAGTTAGAACAAATAGTTATCCAAGTGAACCAGAGATCTTGAAGACAAAAGGAACTTCCGAGGAAGGGCAGCCTGGCTCTTTATCTAGTCCCTGGCTGGCAATTTGTTTATTTGAGATAGCTATCTCTGAAGTAGATACCTCAACAATCAAAAACTTAAGCAGGACACTTGCATGACAATAGTGAAAAAATAAAACCCCAACTGTCAGGCACTTATATTATGTGGTTGTTTGCAGGCACACTGAGTTGCTCAGTCTGGTCAGCCCTCTGCTACCCTTTGAACTGTAGCCCTCTAGGCTCCTTTATCCATGGACCTCTCCAAGCGAGAATACTAGAGTGGGTTGCCAAGCCCTCCTCCAGGGGATCTTCCCAACCCAGGGATCGAACCTGTGTCTCTTGCACTGCAGGTGGATTCTTTGCCTGCTGAGCCATTGGGGAATCCTGGCTTACAACATGCATCTTTGACATTCAGTTCAGTTCAGTCGCTCAGTTTTGCCCGACTCTTTGCCACCCAATGAACCGCAACACGCCAGGCCTCCCTGTCCATCATCAACTCCCAGGGTTTACCCAAACTCATGTCCATTGAGTTGGTGATGCCATCCAACCATCTCATCCTCTGTCATCCCTTCTCCTCCTCCCCTCAATCTTTCCCAGCATCAGGGTCTTTTCAAATGAGTCAGTTCTTCACATCAGGTGGCCAAAGTATTGGAGTTTCAGCTACAACATCAGTCCTTCCAATGAACATCCAGGACTGATCTCCTTTAGGATGGACTGGCTGGATCTCCTTGCAGTCCAAGGGACTCTCAAGAGTCTTGCCCAACACTACAGTTCCAAAGCATCAATTCTTCTGCGCTCAGCTTTCTTTATAGTCCAACACTCACATGCATACATGATTATTGGAAAAACCATAGCCTTGACTAGATGGACCTTTGTTGGCAAAGTAATGTCTCTGCTTTTGAATATACTATCTAGGTTGGTTATAACTTTCCTTCCAAGGAGTAAGCGTCTTTTAATTTCATGGCTGCAGTCACCATCTGCAGTGATTTTGGAGCCCTCCTGCCCCCCAAAAAAGTCTGACACTGTTTCCACTATTTACCCATCTATTTGCCATGAAGTGATGGG
>SJXQ01006777.1:162525-181086 GCA_006408695.1 Aepyceros melampus | reverse complement strand
TTTCTAAGGCCCACTTGACTTCACATTCCAAGATGTCTGGCTCTAGATTAGTCAACACATCATCATGATTATCTGGGTCATGAAGATCTTTTTTGTACAGTTCTTCCGTGTATTCTTGCCACCTCTTCTTAATATCTTCTGCTTCTGTTAGGTCCAGACCATTTCTGTCCTTTATCGAGCCCATCCTTGCATGAAATGTTCTCTTGGTATCTCTAATTTTCTTGAAGAGATCTCTAGTCTTTCCCATTCTGTTCTTTTCCTCTATTTCTTTACATTGATTGCTGAAGAAGGCTTTCTTATCTCTTCTTGCTATTCTTTGGAACTCTGCATTCAGATGCTTATATCTTTCCTTTTCTCCTTTGCTTTTTGCTTCTCTTCTTTTCACAGCTATTTGTAAGGCCTCCCCAGACAGCCATTAGTTCTTCTTTACTTTCTGCCATAAGGGTGGTGTCATCTGCATCTCTGAGGTTATTGATATTTCTCCTGGCAATCTTGATTCCAGCTCATGCTTCTTTGAGCCCAGTGTTTCTCATGATGTACTCTGCATATAAGTTAAATAAGCTGAGTGACAATATACAGTCTTGATATACTCCTTTTCCTATTTGGAACCAGTGACATTAAAACTTACTTTAAATTAGAATTTTTACTCACTCACGAATGATGCAAGGATTCTCAGTTCAGTTTAGTCACTTAGTCATGTCCAGCTGTTTGTGACCCCATGGATTGCAGCACACCAGGCTTCTCTGTCCATCACTAACTCTCGGGGCTTGCTCAAACTCAGGTCCATCCAGTCAGTGATGCCATCCAACCATCTCAACCTCTGTTGTCTCTTTCTCCCCCTGCCTTCAATCTTTCCCAGCATCAGGGTCTTTTCCAAGAAGTCAGTTCTTTGCATCAGGTGTTGAAAGTATTGCTTTCAGCTTCAGCATCAGTCCTTTCATTGAATATTCAGGACTGATCTCCTTTAGAATGGACTGGTTGGATCTCCTTGCAGTCCAAGGGACTCTCAAGAGTCTTCTCCAACACCACAGTTCAAAAGCATCAATTCATCAGTGCTCAGCTTTCCTCATAGTCCAGCTCTCACATCTGTACATGACTACTGGAGAAACCATAGCTTTGATTAGACAAAACTTTGTTGGCAAAATAATGTCTCTGCTTTTAAATATGCTGTCTAGGTTGGTCATAGCTTTTCTTCCAAGGAGCAAGAGTCTTTTAATTTCATTGCTGCAGTCACCATCTGCAGTGATTTTGGAGCCCAAGAAAATAAAGTCTTTCACTGTTTCCATTGTTTCCCCATCTATTTGCCATGAAGTTTTGGGACAGGATGTCATGATCTTAGTTTTCTGAATGTTGAATTTTAACCAGCTTTTTCACTCTCCTCTTTCACTTTCATCAAGAGGCTCTTTGGTTCCTCTTTGCTTTCTGCCATTAAGGTGATGTCATCTGCATATCTGAGGTTATTGATATTTCTCCCAGC
Source organism: Aepyceros melampus (assembly GCA_006408695.1). NCBI lineage: Eukaryota > Metazoa > Chordata > Mammalia > Artiodactyla > Bovidae > Aepyceros > Aepyceros melampus. Next base: position 179,609 of record SJXQ01006777.1, on the reverse strand, counting down.
AATCTTGATTTCAGCTGTGCTTCATCCAGCCTGGCATTTTTCACGATGTGCTCTGCATTAAGTAAAATAAGCAGGGTGAAAATATATAGCCTCGACATACTACTTTCCCAGTTTGGAACCAGTCTGTTGTTCCACGTCCGGTTCTAACTGTTGCTTCTTGCCCTGCATACAGGTTTCTCGGGAGGCAGGTAAGGTGGTCTGGTATTCCCATCTCTTTAAGAATTTTCTGCATTTTGTTGTTATCCACAGCAAGGATCCTAAGATACCTTAAGCTTCTTTCTGTATTTAGTGTTATCACGACATATTTTAAACTTCTCTATATTTTTTAAGCCTCACAAGACATTATTATCACAAGTCGTTTCACACCCACATGTTCTACCATTTCCATTGCTTTGCACTGCATTGTATGCTTCCATATGGAATCATATGGAAGCATATGATTTTTCCTTCTCCTCAGAGAATTCTGTTTGTGCTTGCTTTGTACTGTAGTGTTATTTAGTGACAATTTTTCTGTTTTTGTTTGTTTGAAACTATCTTTATTCTATCATGTAGAATAATATTTTGACATGTAGAAGTCAGGAGTGTAAGAGTAAGGCACTCTAAGCTTGCATACTTTCTCTTAGCACTTGCAACTTTCAGCACTTGGAACACCACTCCATTATTTCTTATCATTTGTTTATCTGTTTAAATGTTATCTGTCAGGCTTATAGCTGCTCTTTTTAAGGTAATATGTCTTTACTTCTCTCTCTGGCTGATAGTAAGTTTCTTACCTTTTGTTTTTGGTGTTCAAGAATTTTATTAGGATGTACCTAGGTGTATTTTTCTTAGTATTTACACTGCTTGTAAGCTTTTTCTTTTTTTTTTTTTTTTTTAAAAAAAAAACACTTTAAAATCTGTGGTTTGATGCATTAGTTGTGGAAATTTCTTGGGTGTCATCTCTTTGAATATTGTATCTACCTTTTTTCTTTTTTTTCCCCTGGAATTAAAAAAAAAAAAAACTTAGTTGGCGTATAGTTGCTTTACAATGTTGTGTTAGTTTCTGCTATAGTTCCCCTGAAATTTTGGTTACATATGTGTCAGGCCTGTTACCGTGTACCTTATATCTCCTGTGTTCTGTTCTGTACATACAGCTTTTTTTCTTAACTCTGTATTTAAGCCTGGGTATTGCTTTTGACCTGTGTTCCAGTTCACTAATGCTCTCTTCAGCTGTCTCTCATTTACTGTTACACTCATTGGTTAACTTCTTAATTTCAGTTCAAGTATTTTCCGTTGTAGAATGTCCACTTTTTCTTTTGCTAATGATCAACGTCATAGCCATCTAACTTTTTTGCATTTATTAATCACATGTTTTGGAGTTCAGAGCCGATCATTCCTGTGGGACTATTTCTTTATTGGTGATTTCTCTTGGTTTTCAGTTATTTGGTCACATCTTTCAGTGCACCAAGTGATATCCTGTTGAACCCTAAGCCTCATGTATAAACATTTTATGAGATAATTTGAGGCTCTGTATGCTTTTAATATATTGGTTCCTTAAGTCTCTTTTCCCTTGGTTTAATGTCCTCAGACATACACATACACCCTTTGAAGTCTTTTTTAGTTCTTATCTATGGGAGTGTTTGCAACACACTAGTCTGTCATTACTGGAGGCAGGAATCTTTCAAAATCTACTCTTCACCTACCAGATGCATAAATCAAGACAGGCAGCTTGGTACACATCTGAGAATCAAGTCTTTGAAAACCTAAATTATGTTTATGATGTGAAATGTGTAAAACTCAAAAGTTTCTGGTATTTGTTTATCCTTCAGTTATGGCCAACCATCTTTTAGTCTGTGTAAGAAATACTTCAGCAGTCCCAAAGTTCAGATCTGAACTCAGTGTTGAATGTAAAACTGTTGCCAATAAAGCACAAGGTAAAGGTGTAGGACCATACTGTTAAGCAATGTGACCAGGTCCCCAGGCTGTACCTGACTTTGGAGCCATTCTTACACTTCAAGTTCTGGCAGCACCTAGTGGAATGGTGTTTTGTAAGTTTTCTCTTTTTCCTGACTTTGTGATGGTTTCTGTTGTCAGTGTGACCAGCCAATTTTGAGTCAGTGTTATGGCATCTTCAGAATGATATACATGGAGGCTCAGACCTGCACTTTTAAAAATTCAGCCTCATTAAAGGGAGGTGCTGGGCCTTTTAACACATTGGGAATAGCTTTGGACTGTCCATTAAAGGCATTTCTTTACACAAACTGTAGGACTCGGTGTTAAGACAAGATGGGAAGAGCCTAATGGGCCATTCTGAAAGAACCACCCGTTGAAAGGTAAAGTATGTCTTAAAGTGACAAGCCCAAGAGCCGAAAATGACTCTTTGATCTTTAAAAGGCTCATAAACAGGGGCAGTGCACTTGCAGACCTATATTTATGTATTCAAATATTGGGAGAAAATCCAAGCAGAGTCTCAGGACTGCAGGAGTTTGCAGTTCAGACAAAAAGAGGCCAGGAGGAGGGCAATTACATCAAACTTCTTACAGCGTGGAACAAGCTTTCTTCCTTCCTTGTTAACCAATGAACTGGAATCTTGCTAAGGGCTTGTTTTTTAAGTGAGGCTTGAACCAATCATTACACAGATGTGAGGTATTTGTGAAGAAAGAAAGAAGCAATTAAAGCCAAAAGAAAGGATGTTTTGTTTCTGAATTAAATCTGTTTTTGCCACCTTCTTTTACTTCAGTGAAGGGTCTCCAAGTATCTCCTAACCCTCAGTGCCACCCTTATATGTGTGTGTGTGTGTGTATATATATATATATATATATATATACACCTTCTTTGGTATTGAACTCATTAACCACATCTGGAGAGTTAATCTGTGGACAACAGGCCTATTTCCTCTGTTTCAAGGAACCATTAAAGAGGGCTCATAAGTAACTGCAGGGCCATTGTCAGGGTGTTGAGGTTGTTGGTTGTTGGAGTCAAATAACTATGGAACTCAACACTCACAACTACTCTCGATCCCAACAGCATGCTGGTTTTTTCTCTTCCCTTGACCAGGATGGTTCATCCCTGAGAAGCAATAAATTCTACCTTGCGTATAAGAGCCACAGGCACTGGAAAGGGGAATGTGAGTTGTACTCTTTTACCTGGTTTCCATGGTGACCACAGGTAGGTATTTGTCACATGACAGTTTGGTTCTTGAGATCCACGGGGACTTTGGGCCAGAGCAAACTCTATTGAGTGAGTTTTGATCTCATTAACTGTCTACTTGAACTAAGTACTATGAATAATAATAAAATAAATACACATATTTACCACCTAAGCAAAGAAAGAGAACACAGCTGTATCCTAGAATCTCCCAAGTGTCTCTGCTGCTGCTGCTAAGTCGCTTCAGTTGTGTCCGACTCTGTGCGACCCCATAGATGGCAGCCCACCAGGCTCCCCCGTCCCTGGGATTCTCCAGGCAAGAACAGTGGAGTGGGTTGCCATTTCCTTCTCCAATGCATGAAAGTGAACAGTGAAAGTGAAGTCACTCAGTCGTGTCTGACTCTTAGAGACCCCATGGACTGCAGCCTACCAGGCTCCTCCGTCCATGGGATTTTCCAGGCAAGGGTACTGGAGTGGGCTGCCATTGCCTTCTCCGAGTGTCCCTCCTTTTACTCACCAATTGTAACAGTATCCTGAATTTTGTACTCATCACTTCCTAAGATTCTTCCCTGGTGGCTCAGCTGGTAAAGAATCTGCCTGCCAGAGCAGGAGACGTAGGAGACCTGGGTTTGATCCCTGATCTGGGAAGATCCCCTGGAGAGAGGAAGTGGCAGCTCACTCCTTTGTTTTTGCCCAGAAACCCTCATGGCCAGAGGAGCCTGATATGCTACATTCTTAGGGGTCACAAAGAGTCGGACGCGACTTAGTGACTGAGTAACAATTGTTTTTACAACACCTATGTATGAGTCTCTAAAAAAATTATTTAGTTTTTCTTGTTTTGAAACTTTAATAAATGGAATTATGCTGCTGCTGCTAAGTCGCTTCAGTCGTGTCTGACTCTGTGCAACCCCATAGACGGCAGCCCACCAGGCTCCCCTGTCCCTGGGATTCTCCAGGCAAGAACACTGGAGTGGGTTGCCATTTCCTTCTCCAATGCATGAAAGTGAACAGTGAAAGTGAAGTCACTCAGTCGTGTCTGACTCTTAGAGACCCCATGGACTGCAGCCTACCAGGCTCCTCCGTCCATGGGATTTTCCAGGCAAGGGTACTGGAGTGGGCTGCCATTGCCTTCTCCGAGTGTCCCTCCTTTTACTCACCAATTGTAACAGTATCCTGAATTTTGTACTCATCACTTCCTAAGATTCTTCCCTGGTGGCTCAGCTGGTAAAGAATCTGCCTGCCAGAGCAGGAGACGTAGGAGACCTGGGTTTGATCCCTGATCTGGGAAGATCCCCTGGAGAGAGGAAGTGGCAGCTCACTCCTTTGTTTTTGCCCAGAAACCCTCATGGCCAGAGGAGCCTGATATGCTACATTCTTAGGGGTCACAAAGAGTCGGACGCGACTTAGTGACTGAGTAACAATTGTTTTTACAACACCTATGTATGAGTCTCTAAAAAAATTATTTAGTTTTTCTTGTTTTGAAACTTTATATAAATGGAATTATGCTGCTGCTGCTAAGTCGCTTCAGTCGTGTCTGACTCTGTGCGACCCCATAGACGGCAGCTCACCAGGCTCCTCTGTCCCTGGGATTCTCCAGGCAAGAACACTGGAGTGGGTTGCTATTTCCTTCTCTAATGCATGCATGCATGCTAAGTCACTTCAGTTGTGTCTGACTTTGTGCGACCCTATGGACAGCAGCCCACCAGGCTCCTCTGTCCACAGGGTTCTCTAGGCAAGAATACTGGAGTGGGTTGCCATTTCCTCCTCCAAAATGGAATTATACTCTATATATTCTTTTGGTTTTCCCCCCTATGGTTTACCTTGTTATACACAACGACTGTTTATTCACTTTCATATCCAAATATCCCATTTAAGAATAAAACAACTTATTTATCCAATTTATCCATTCTTCTGTAGTGGACACTTGGGGTGTTTCCAGTTTTTGCTATCACAGTTGGTGCTGGTATTAGCATTTGTACACATCTCCTGTTGTGTGTGAAGAGGATTTATGGAGCATTTTTTTTTAATAGTAGTAGGAATATTGGGACTTTGGGTAAGTATGCATTCAGGTCTTTGAGAGTTAACAATCAACTTGTTTTCCAAAAGTGATAAAATTAATTTATATTCCCAGTGGTGAGGCATCAGAGTTGTGGTCGCTCCTCATCCCCTCCAATATTTTCTATTATCTTCCTTTTGACTTTTTTTGTCAAACATGTTTATTATTCAAAATAGTTAAATGGACACTTTTATCTGTATCGCGTCTTTGTGGAAGCTGAGGCTTGGAGGTTTCAAGTCATTTGATTAGGTTTAAGGAGCATAGATTCTGAAAATGTGTTACATACAGGAAGGTAAACATTATCCATAAAACACTGCAAATATGCACACTGCTTATCAAAGATGAAAAAAAAAGTCAGAATTGTTGTTACACATATTCAAGAGTTTAAAACCCAGGATGGCAAATGAGGATAGGACATCGGGGAAAAATGCCAAAACCTTTGAAATTGGGGTGTGTTTTAAGGTGACTTCACTCTCTCAGGCAAATGGATCACAGGTCAAGTAGTTTTTAATTAAATGACGTAGACAGAGGATGAGATGTTTGAATGGCATCACTGACTCAATGGACATGAGCTTGAGTAAGCTCCAGGAGTTGGTGATGGACAGGGAGGCCTGGCGTGCTGCAGTCCATGGGGTCACAAAGAGTTGGACATGACTGGGCAACTGAATTGAACCAAAGACATTTTTGGGTTTTCCAAACCCAAGGGCAGAGTTAGGGTTGAGCTCTCCGTGAGGACACGAGGCTGCCCGTCTCATGTAGATTCTGGAACCACCATACCACTCTCTCTCATTTCCTCATTAATTTGTAGACCCTGAGTAACCTGGAAGGAACCAGAATTGGGAGAAAGGAAAACACTTCTCTTATCCAGTGCTCCTGCCAGAGGTAACCCCATGGAAACCATTCATGTGTGTGTTAATTAGGAATAAGTTTACCTGCAGTGACAGAAACTCCCACAGATGAGTAGCTTAAGTGAGAGATAAATATTCAGTGTTTTTTTTTTTTTTTTCATGTCAATGCAATCAGAGGTAGGCAGCCTGGGGCTGGGATGAGGGTTCCACAAAGGCATTAAGCTCCTTCTAATGGGATGTGGCTATCTCCCTCTGAGCATCACCTCCTTATTCTAGGCAGCAAGGCTGGGGAAGGGATAAANGCCGAAGAATTGATGCTTTTGAACTGTGGTGTTGGAGAAGACTCTTGAGAGTCCCTTGGACTGCAAGGAGATCCAACCAGGCCATTCTGAAGGAGATCAACCCTGGGATTTCTTTGGAAGGAATGATGCTAAAGCTGAAGCTCCAGTACTTTGGCCACCTTATGCGAAGAGTTGACTCATTGGAAAAGACCCTGATGCTGGGAGGGATTGGGGGCAGGAGGAGAAGGGGACGACCGAGGATGAGATGGCTGGATGGCATCACGGACTCAATGGACGTGAGTCTGGATGAACTCCAGGAGTTGGTGATGGACAGGGAGGCCTGGCGTGCTGTGATTCATGGGGTCGCAAAGAGTCGGACACGACTGAGTGACTGAACTGAACTGATGGCAATCAGAGCCACTACCCACTGTGATACTCAAACCATGACACAGCACCTGTACATCTAAGGTCCTGCCGCACCCCTTAACCTACCACATGGTCTTCACTGAAGAGGGTCAAAGCCGAACTCCAAGTCACAAACCAAAGATTCTCTTCACATAAAAAGTTATTGAATCAATGACTAATCTCATTTTGTATATCATTAAACAACAAAACTTGCTCCATATATCCATATTTAATCTATAAAATTAACTGGTGCCTGCCAGACAAAAAATGATCCAGGAAGAGGACTGTGAGAACTCAGTGACTAGAATAAACCACTCAATGGAGTTTCACTGTTGTGTCTCTCTTGCTGCTGGTGCCTAATGAATGAGTGCTTTCCCAAAAACCTTCCTGCTCAAATGTGTTCCTCCTGCTGCCTTTTAATTTATTAAAGCACAGCTATGCTAGCCATTCCTCAAGCACAACTTCAAAATCATCTTTGTCTCTACCAACACCAGCCCCGCCCCCCGCCACCTCCAGTGAGGCCTGTCAATTACATTACCAAACTGGGGGCTGGTCTGGACCCACTCATCATCCCCAGAACAGCCCTGGTGGAAACGTGCTCATCCCTTCACCCATGTGCAGAGCCCTCCACCTCAGCCCCTTCACAGTCTCTCCCCGCCACCCACTCCTGACTGGTTCCCAGAGTCAGCGCTCCAAAACACAGAAGGATTCTCTTTCCTGAGACAGGTAAGACTATGAGCCCTGCGATGAAAATGCTATTTGTAAAACATAAATATATTAGCACCTAGCACAGCAGTCTCAGTAAATAACTGTCAGAATCAAAGCTTAAAACTCATAAGTATTTTCTTACTAGATTTGAGCCTATTAAAGTACTAATTTAAATCCCTGACTTGCCTCAAAGAAATCAGATTGGGTTTGGGGGAGAAATTAAAATGACCTTACTGATTTTCTGATTATAAAAGTAATTCATGATCACTTAAAAATCAGAAAATCTACAGAAGATAATTTAAATACTCAATAGTCCCAGGATCCCCAGATGGCTGGCACTTACTAAGAACTTACTTTAATTGCATAATCTAGTTTACTCTTTACCAAAACCACTCCCTAGAAATTAGGTCCTATTATCTCCCCTGAATAGAAGTTGTTGAAAGACAGAGAGTGGTTTCTCGAATATAACTGGAGCCAAGAGTTATAAACCATAACTAACAACCATAAACTGTGAGCATCTTTCCAGACCTGCAGATGATATCACTCTAACGGCAGAAAGCAAAGAGGAACTAAAGAACCTCTTGATGAAGGTGAAAGAGGAGAGTGAAAAACCTGGCTTAAAACTCAACATTCAAAAAACTAAGATCATGGCAACCGGTCTCATTATTCTGAGGCAAACAGAAGGGTAGGAAAGGGGAAATAGTGACAGACTGTATTTTCCTGGGCTCCAAAATCACTGCAGGTGGTGACTGCAGCCATGAAATTAAGCCATGAAACTGCAGCCATGAAATTCAAAGACATTTGCTTCCTAGAAGAAGAACTATGACAAATGTAGACAGCGTCTTAAAAAGCAAAGACATCCCTTTGCCAACAAAGGTCCTTATAGTCAAAGCTATGGTTTTTCCAGTAGTCATGTATGGATGTGAGAGTTGGACCATAAAGAAGGCTGAGCACCAAAGAATTGAGGCTTTCAAACTGTGGTGCTGGAGAAGACTCTTGAGAGTCCCTTGGGACTACAAAATCAAACCAGTCAAACCTAAAGGAAATCAACCCTGAATATTCATTGGAAGGACTGATGCTGAAGCTCCAATATTTTGGCCACCTGATACGAAGAGCCAACTCACTGGAAAAGACCCTGATACTGGGAAAGATTGAAAGCAGGAGAAGGGGATGACAGAGGATGAGATGGCTGGAGGCCATCACCAACTCAATGGACATGAGGTTGAGTAAGCTCTGGGAGGTAGTGAAAGACAGGGAAGCTGGCGTGCTGCAGTCCATGGGGTCGCAAAGAGTCAGACAACAACAACAGACCTTTCCTAATTTGTTTTGTATAAAGACACCTTTTAAAAATAGGGTCAATCTTGGACTGCGCGAGTGGCGCAGTAGATGGAAATCCATGTGCCAATGCAGGGGACAGAGGTTCAATTCCTATTCTGGGAAGATCCCACATACTGCAGGGCAACTAAGTCCGTTCACCACAACTACTGAGCCTGCACTCCAAAGCCCTCGAGCCACAACTACCAAGCCTGCATGCTGCAGCCACTGAAGCCTGTGCGTCCAGAGTCCACACTCCGCAACAAGAGAAGGCCCTGCAGTGAGAAAGCCACGCGCTGCAGTGAAGAGTAGCCCCCTCACTGAAACCAGAGAAAGCCTGTGTGCAGCAACGAAGACTAGGCACAGCCAAAAATAAATAAAACTTTTTTTAAAAAACAGAATCAATCTAAACACACTGTTTTATAACCTGCTTCCCCCCTTCTCCCTTCCTCTCCACCCCAAATAAAAAGTCATTTTTCAAGTTAATTATCATCATTTTTATTAATGGTACCTACATCTAAACGTACTGATTCTTAACAGCCTGACATGCTGCCTATTACAGAGCAGACAAACAAATATTTTTTGAATAAAAAAATGCCATAATTTACGTAATCAAACCCCCAGCTGGGAGGGTCAGGGATGCTAACGGATTTAATTACCCAATGCATTACTCCTGGAGCATCCAATGTCCCACAGTGAACCTACCATGTTTCTCAAAAGGAATGTCATCTTCTACAAAGGGTTCAAAATCTTCCCGCTGCTTTATCATGTAGTCCACTGTCTCCTGTCGGTGCTTGAGATGATTTCGTGAGTGTCCTTCCAACTGATCACCAAGAGCTCTGAATAGGCAGTTGCTATCAAAACAAAAATGCTGGTCAAGACCTTTTAAAAATGAACTTAGTTCATCTAAAACAATGATGCTTCATGGCAGGCCATCCAAGGTAATCTTTCACACAGAGAAGAGATAAGCTTCAGCTCTCTGACTGTCCAGGATTCTTCCCAGATACCAGGGGCAGGAGAGCACCAGGGAAGATATTCAACCATCTTCTCTTTTTGAGAGGCAACAAACAAGAATCCTACTCCCCATTTACGAGCTGGCTGACTCAGGAAAGATATCGAACTTCTCTGAGCCTCCACTGCCTCAACAAGTGGAGTTGGTGATTTACTAACCACCTGAAGACAGGGCCCAGACACCACGGCCACTCCACATCTAAGGGCTATCTATGATGCCCAGGCCTCCTTCCAAAATGGTAAATCATATTTACTACCTCTTTTCTGAAAGCCCTTCCACTATGGCTGCACAGCTAACTAATCATTCACCTAACAAGTATCACAAACACAGCAATTTGTCAAGCTCTCAATAGAAGCAATCAAACTTCCCATCCTGTTTTGAGTCCTGAGGACACAGTGGAGAAAGGCGTGGGAAGGAAAGCACTGGGGCCGCCCGCAGGTGCAACTCACAGCTCACTCTACCTCCCTGCGCCTCTCCTCTCACTCAAGGAGCCACAGGGATGTTTCTCTTTCTGCCGGATGAAAATTTTCCTAGCTTTCCTTTTGTTTTCTTCCTAAAATTAAAATGCTGGTAGTAAATCTTAAGAGTTTACTTTCACACCCCTTAACGGCTTGTAAAATTCCAAACTACATCACAAACACAGAGCCCAGATACACAGAGACTGAAACACAATCTGGCATCCTCAAAACTGAGGAGAGAGCCGTCCTGAAGCCAAACAGGTGCCCACTTTCACATCAAACTGTTCACTCTTCCAAATGAAAATCTATGACATTCTAATTCCAAAATATAAACTCATCACTTTTCAAAGGACTTTAGACCTAAGTGTTGGTGACAGAGGTTTTTTTATTTTCAACTTAGAAAAGTGAGTTTTCAACAGAAAGTTGGAGAGGCAGGAATCTCTTCAAACATATAAGGATTTATACTTTTTTGGGGGGAGGGGTAAGAAGGGAGATTTAAAAGGCAACAGATTCTATAAAAAAAGAATCCAAGAAACTCTGCATCTATCTGGTGCAACATTCTAGAAGGAACTAGAACATAACAGTTCTCTACACTAGAATGAGGGGTCTGTTGCTAATATCTAATAATGGTGGTCTTCTTTCAACCACAGGGGAAAAAAAGGAAGCCAATGGATAACATGTTCTCAATTTTAAGCTTCTCTCTCAAACTTTTCTTAAACCTTTACCAACTGCTACCACTAGTTTATTCCTAAACTCCATTTAAGAGGTACGATCTGGCAAAAAATTACATACGAAGTTATTTTACATTTGATATCTCAAAATTCATGGTGTTCTACAGAAAGTAACATGTCTTCTAAGAACTTTCAGTAACAGGGGCAAATATTCCACACACAAGTCAAAAAAAGTAGGTATAAAACTGTGTACACTGCATAAGCTCAACCACGTTCACCTGCATACTGTGTACACAGATGCAGAAACACACACAAATGTATGCATGAAAAAAGCACTGAAAGCATCACTTAAGCAGCTCTGACAATGTGCCAGGGGCTGTTCCAACACTTTACATGTATTAAAAGCATTTAGTCCTTACAGTTAACTCTATGAGACAGACACAATTACTATCCCCCTATGGTAAAGTGCCCAAGGTCACAAAATCAGTAGGTGGTGCATCCAAGATTCAAAGCCAGGCACCAAAATGTTAGTGAAGTTATTCCTGGGTAGTCAGGAGTGTGTGTCAAACTTACTTAAAATGTTAAATATACTTTTCTATATTTAAAAAAATTTTCCTTGAGCTAAAAATAGTCAAAATGAAAAATCAAGATAGATGAATCACTTCCTTTTCTAACAGTTATAAGGCAATGAGCCAGGAAATGTGAGCAAACACTACAAATGACCTGGGTTCCCTCAGGGAGCCGGGGAAGAGCGCTCACCATGCTCATGAGAACAGTGCGGCCAGTGCCCGAGGGCCTTGAGAAGACCCTGCTGCTTTCTGGGCCCACGCCTTGCCTACCACACTAGAGCAGCGCCTCTCCACCCTCACATGCTGAAACTCTGGACAGTCCTCTGTCCCACGCACGGGACGGTGTTCAGCAGCATCTCTGGCCTCAGCCGACTAGAGGCCGGTAGCAGCACTGCCACTGCTCTCCCTGCCAGCTGTGACGGCCAAAAACATCTCCAGCCGCTGTCCTCCCCACTGCAGAGCCACACCACTATCCTACAGATGCACACACAAAAGTCATCAATCACACAAGCAGCACCCAAGGGCTTTGGGTGCTCAACAATTTAGCGTGAGACAATACTGCAACACAGACATGAAAATAATTAACAGGCTCTTAACTCAGGGTGCAGCTGGGCTTCCCAAGTGGCGCTAGTGGCAAAGAACCCACCTGCCAATGCAGGAGACAGAAGAGGCCTGGGCTCCATCCCAGGTCGGGAAGAGTCCCTGGAGGAGGCAATGGCAGCCCACTCCAGTGTTCTTGCCTGGAGAATCCCAAGGACAGAGGAGCCTGGGGGGCTACCGTCTATAGGGTCGAAAAGTTGGACACGACTGAAGCGACTTAAAACACACATAGGCGGCAGTAATAGTACAATATGCAGAAAAATGGGCGGTGGGTCAGGTTTTCTTCCCTTGTAGCTCAGCTGGTAAAGAATCCACCTCCAATGCAGGAAGCCCTGGTCCAATTCCTGGGTCGGGAAGATCTGCTGGAGAAAGTATAGGCTACCCACTCCAGTATTCTTGGGCTTCCGTGGTGGCTCAGCTGGTAAAGAATCCCCCTGCAATGCGGGAGACCTGGGTTCAATCCCTGGTTTGGAAAGATCCCTTGGAAAAAGGAATGGCTACCCACTCCAGTATTCCGGCCTGAAGCATTTCAGGCACTGTATAGTCCATGGGGTCGCAAAAAGTTGGACACGACTGAGTGACTTTCACTTTTGAGGTCAGACCACTGCTGGAGTACTAGATATAATTCTGATCAGTACATTTTAAGATATGTTCAAGTGAGGTGATGTGGCTTTAAACCTGGTGGGTGACCTTCAGCCTGAAGAAGGCTCCAGGGGACATGAAGCTGCCTCCAACTGTCATGGTGAAAGGGATGTTATCCTTGTACAATAAAACTAAAACCAAAACAAGGAAGCTACAAAGACAAGGACAAACAAAAGGCAACTTTGTGTTAGTTTTACACAGACAGACTGCACAGACTAAGGATTCTGTAGACTTCTATTGTCAAGCCTCAGGAACTGTCTACTTATGTGCTATACAATATGGTTGCCACTATCCACAGGTGATTACTAACCACTTGAAATGTGGTTAATCCAAATTCACGTGTGTTTAAGTGTTGAACACTGGATTTTGAACAGTATTTTTCAAATGTAAAGTATCTCATTAAAATTTGTTACATTGACTATATGCTGAAATGACATTTCAGATACAGTGGCTTGCCGTATATACTAAAATTAATTTCATCTGTTTCATTTTACGTTTTTAATATAGCTACTGAAAAATTTTCAAATTATACATGTGGTTCTGATTTCGATCAGGCAGCAATGGGCTCAATCACTGACTCTCAAAAGTGTGATCTCTGACTAGCAACTTGAGCATCGCCTGAGAACTTGTTCAAAATGAAAATTCTGAGCCCTCCACCCCAAGCCTTCTGAGTCAAACTCTCTGGGGTTGGGACCCAGCAATCTAGTCTCACTAAGGATTTAATTAGCCCTCCAGGTGATTCTGTTTTATGCTAAAGTTTGAGCAACACTAGGATCTAGACTCTAAATCAGCAGTTCTCAATAAAACTGCACTTTAGAATCCATGTGGACTTTTTTTTTTTTTTTTTTTTTTCAATTATTCACAACCAGGCCCCATGGCCCGAGGTTCTGGTGCGGCTGATCTGGGGCAGAGCCCATTCACTGTATTTTTTTCCAAAGCTCCCCGGATGATTCTATTGTGCCACCAAGGTGGAAAACCACTGAGCAAGACCCAAAAGATGAGGCTGCTACACACACAATGCAGGAACTAATGGATATTGTAGATACTCTTCTGTCACTAAAATCCTACAATTATAAAAACAGGGTAAAACTTTAAAAATAAAAAATTTGTCTGAGACAGAAAATAAGTAGCTAAAATTAATGATTCTTTAATGCTTTAATATTAAAACACTACTAGTTAGTCCTGTAAATTTGAGGCTACATTTAGGAAGTCACAACCGGATAGAGTTCAGAGAAATGTTAATATTGTACTGCCTAATCCAATTAGAGATTCTGTTCATGCTACATTCAATCATGTTTTTAAGGACCACATCAAGGTTAAACTATTTCCTGTTTTGAAACTGAATCCAATTTAGGTGGGTCCACCCTGCAGACAACCCAACAAATATGAAGCTGGCCCATGAAGCATCACAACACCCTACAAGCAGCTCCCTGATTAACCCACGCCACACTGATCCAGCTCACACAGAGGCTACGTCACAGAATACGAGCTGGTTTATTCCCAAGCACCCGAAGGCTGCAGCATGCTACAAATGCCACACTGCCAACAATGAATACATTTATATAGCGAGATGCTATCTCAGGCTATTCAGTATTATCAGACCAGAATGGAAAGTCAGAAGAGTGGAGACTTGATTATTTTTTCATTACCTAACTTCATATTTCACCAAGAGTACTCAAGAAATATCAACAAACAAAATAATCCATTGATATCTACTAACCCGTAACAAACAGGAAGCACCATCCACTGCACAGTGATCAAGCCTGTCTTCACCATATCCAAAAGTGACACAATACTAAAGAGGACTAAACAGCCCACTGCACGGCACCCATGGGAAGAACTTGTGAACGGAAAGGGGTTCGCCTCATGGAGCCCACAGAGGAGGAATTACCATTATCATTTGACCTAGCACTGTCCAAAGAACAGGGACATCAGAAGGGAGCGACATGAGCACTGCAGTCAAGCTGGCCTCCGGCCTTGTCATACTCAACAATTTGCAGATCTCTCAAAAATGAAGTGCCCCTGTGCCTTTACACACATTACTCCCCAGTCCAGAACGCTCTCTTGGCCTAGTTTTGCTGGCCCTTCATGGCCCAGTCTGAGGATGGCCTTCTCTGAGAGGCATCAGCACAGGGTAGGTCTTGACGAGCATGTGCCGAGTGAACACGGCTTCCCTGGCCACTGCAGGGAGTGCTGGCCGCGTTCTTCTCAATCGTATGCTGTCATCAGTCACCGTAAAGAATCTATCAGCTTGTATTTTAAGTATTTATACCATTCATTCTTAAAGTATGACCCAGTTTGGGAAGAGAGGGTGTCTCTGAGACCTTTTCAGAGTTCTGACTCCGAAACTAATGTGAGTTATCCTTTCACTCTAATTCTCTCACAAGTGTACAATAGAGTTTTCTAGAGGCTACTTGATATACGATATCTGTTATCACTCTGAAAGCTAATATAATGTGCTTGCATACCATGTTTTTACTTTATTTTACTTTCTCATATAGCAAATATTGATAACCATAATCCACATAAGCCAAAGCTCTTTGGAGCCCTCATTCATTTTTAAGAGGGTAAAGGGATCCTAAGACCAGAATGTTTGAGACCTGCTGTCCTGTTTCTTTCTTACTAGGCAATGTATTCCCAGCACCTTCCTCAACCAATGTCTGTCGAATTAACTAAAGAAATATGCTCTCTTCAGGGGCAGGGGAGCAAAAGTAGTACTTCCAAAGTTTCCCACGGCATAATGAAAACTCCTCAAGATTTTACAACTCCCTGTGCTGCAATTCCTGCTCATAAGCAACCTTCTGTTGAGTATGTCAGTTTCCTGGACACACTGACAGTGGGAATACCATCCCCAGTATAGCAGACACAAGCAATCCAATCATTTGCAAGGAAGAGTCAGACACCAGCTCAGACCCACCAAGTTCAACTGGTACTTCGGTTTATAGACCAATGTCTTGTGCTTATGAGTGGCTAATGCCCAGAATATTTAATAAACTATGTTTGACAAAAATCAAGGTATTAGGCTAAAAGCAAGACCCAGCAAAGCAACCTTTGAACTGTAGTGACTCCACTAAGAAGACACCTCTTTGAGGGGCCCTGCCAAGGGCCTGGGTAGCATTCCTCTATGATATTCTTATCATTTATTCACAAAAATGCACTGAATGTCTTTAATGTACCAGGCACTGTGTTAGGTGGTGGCGAATAAATTGCAATCAAGCTCTAAAGCCAAACTGCCTAAACACTGCACATATGTACGAAAACTGGGAAAGGTAAATTAAGGCCAGGTCATGAACAGTCTTGATTAATAAGGTGCAACATAATGTAAACCAAAAAAACATGTTCCTGCCCCTCTTCCACGATTAAGGCTAAGGCAATTCTGTATGGTCTTCAGCTTCATCTTATTCTTGCCTCTCTGCCTAGCTGAGCCCCCAAATGAAGGAAGAAACAATAGCCAGGCTGTTACTAATACTGCCTCTTCCACAGTGCCACACTCCTGCAACCAGACTCCCTTTTACCTACCCCCACAACAGGGATGCTAACTGATCTCCTCCCCTCTCCCTACCCTTCTTCTTCTTTCCTCCACACTCCTGGATCCATATCCCTCTTCCTGGGGTTATTTTTCCTTCCCATCATCCATTCTCTCCCTCCTACTATCCCAAGTGTTACCCCGTGTTCTTTCAAAAAGCTGGACCTACAAAGCTGGACTTAGATTCCTGTCTAAACCCCCAAAGCAACGCTGGGTAAGCACCACTACTTACAGAGGAGAAACTGAAGTCCATGCAAGGAACATTTAAGAGAAGCTGCCTTCAACTTAGCAAACGACAGGCCCTCGTAGGCCTAATTTCCCGAGTGTGGCAGGAGGGCAATACCCAACAGTAAGGGCTCAAAGGAGTCCAAGCGTCCTGTCAAGTGGGGCTTACGCCTCCTTGCGCCTGTCTGACCGTCATTGTGACATGACAGCTCTTCCTAAGTCCCTGCTCTCTGACTGACTGGCTCCATCTCATTCCCTCAGGTCTCGGCTTAAAAGTCACCTTTCTTTTTGGGGGGGTGGCGGTGGCGACTGGCTCCGTCTCATTCCCTCAGGTCTCGGCTTAAAGTCACCTTTTGGGTGGGCGACTGGCTCCGTCTCATCCCCTCAGGTCTCGGCTTAAAGTCACCTTTTCTGGGGGGAGCGACTGGCTCCGTCTCATCCCCTCAGGTCTTGGATTAAAGTCACCTTTTGGGGGGAGCGACTGGCTCCGGCTCATGCCCTCAGGTCTCGGCTTAAAGTCACCTTTTGGGGGGGTGACTGGCTCCGTCTCATCCCCTCAGGTCTTGGATTAAAGTCACCTTTTGGGGGGGGCGACTGGCTCCGTCTCATCCCCTCAGGTCTTGGATTAAAGTCACCTTTTGGGGGG
>SJXQ01006777.1:84098-160850 GCA_006408695.1 Aepyceros melampus | reverse complement strand
GGGGGGGGGGGGGCGGGGGCGGGGAGAGGCCCCTCGGTCACGTGCGGGACCCCGCCCCCTCGGCCCGGCCCGGCCGACAGGCGCCATAGAGAGCCCGTCGCGGAGGGCTAGAGGGGCACCCGTGTCCGTTGGCGCCGCTCCTCCCCCTAGCGGTGAGCGGGCCTCCCAACTGCGGCGCCGCCGGGACCGGAGGAAACAGAGCGGGGAAAGGCTCCAAAGCCGACGAGGAACAATAAATCATAAAGTTGCTCAGTCGTGTCCGACTCTGCGACTTCATGGACTGTAGTCTACCCGGCTCCTCCGTCCATGGGATTCTCCAGGCAAGAGTACTGGAGTGGGCTGCCGTTCCTTTCTCCAGGGGATCTTCCCAACGCGGGGCGGGAACCTGGGCCTCTCACACTGCAGGCAGATTCTTTACTATCTTAAAGCTGAGCGCCGAAGAACTGATGCTTTTGAACTGTGGTGTTGGAGAAGACTCTTGAGAGTCCCTTGGACTGCAAGGAGATCCAACCAGTCCATCCTAAAGGAGATCAGCCCTGGGTGTTCATTGGAAGGACTGATGTTGAAGCTGAACTCCAATACTTTGGCCACCTGATGGGAAAAACTGACTCATCTGAAAAGACCCTGATGCTGAGAAAGATCAAAGGCGGGAGGAGAAGGGGACGACAGAGGATGACATAGTTGGATGGCATCACCGACTCAATGCACATGAGTTTGCGTAAACTCTGGGATTTGGTGATGGACAGGGAGGCCTGGCGTGCTGCAGTCCATGGGGTTCCAAAGAGTCAGACACGACTGAGCGACTGAACTCTGCTATCTGAGCCACCAAGGAAGCCTGGTGGCTCAGCCCACACCCTTGATTTAATCCTGCCCTTCTCTCCTTCTCTGCCTTCTCTCATAACTCGGAGAGAAGTAGCCCTTGCTTGTCCAGAACCACTAGCTCCTCTAATAATCTGGATTCCACGCTAACACCACCAACCTAGGTTTGCCTGAACCAAGGGTTTTCACTGGACACAGGACTTCGATTTTAAACCGGGGACAGCACCAGGCAAACCAGAGTAGCTGGGTGACCCTAATCCGCATCTGCTGCTGCTGCTGCTGTTGCGATGCTTCAGCCGTGTCCGACTCTGTGCGACCCCATAGATGGCAGCCCACCAGGCTCCCCTGTCCCTGGGATTCTCCAGGCAAGAACACGAGTGGGTTGCCATTTCCTTCTCCAATGCATGAAAGTGAAAAGTGAAAGTGAAGTCGCTCAGTCGTGTCCGACTCTAAGCGACACCGTGGACTACAGCCTACCAGGCTTCTCCGCCCATGGGATTTTCCAAGCTCCCCTAAAAGCTAACTCCATCAGTAATCGCCTCTCCCCTGCAGAACCTCTCTTCTGCCTCGTTCTGGACCTTCTTTCTTAACGCTCTCTCTCCCCTGCAGAACACCTCTTCTGCCTTGTTCCGGGCTCTCTTAGCACTTTTTCTCCTCTGCAGATCCCCTCTTCTGCCTCGTTCCAGGCTCTCTTTCTTAATGCATTCTCTTCCCACAGGTGTTGCCACGGTGTTGCCTACCTCTTGACCCTCCAAACAGCCTTTTTCACCATTTCTGGAAATGTTACCAAAGTTTCTGGCCTTAATAATTTTATTTTCGCACTCTACCTACAAGTTCCCCTTTGGGAATAGCCTCCGTTTCCTCAGTTTCAACTAGCGTATTTATCTTCAGCTCTTGTGTTAGATGCGGGTATCGCATTGAATCAAAGAGGCACGGCTATTGTCCTCAAGGAGCCCAGATTCCAATGAGATATATAGACAAGGACACAGAATTTTCCATGCTGCATGACATATGTTATCAAGAGTGCAAAAAGTGGAGTGAAAAATGCAAAAAGTTTTCCCAGAAGAGCTGCGTTCTGGGCCGAAGCTCAGAGGATCAGTAGGACTTGGCCAGACTAAGACGGTTAAAAGAGAGGGGATTGTGTGTCCAACACCAGAGCTCTATTTTGAGGAACTGAGGGAAGTTTAACTTGACCGAGGAGCCCAGAACTTGAGTTATGAGATAGAAATGAAAGGAAGGGTCCGTTCTGAGCCCGGCCGTGCAGGCTAGAGGAAAGGCTTTAGTCCAAGTCCTTAGAGCCGTGGGGAGACACTGAAGCATTTTCATCCAGAACTGACATGCGTAGGCTTACCTTTAAAATGTATCTTTGGCTTTAGTTAGGAGAATGTGTTGAAGGTAGGATGCCAGGCAGAAAGTTCCTGTGGCTATGCAAAGACAGGCGGTGGTGATGTGATGCTGAGTCTGGGACGGAAAGAAAGAGGAGCGGTAGATTGGGAAGATGGATTCACATGCCAGAAAAAGCTCATGAAACAGAATTGGACTGAACTGTTGCCGAATGTTTCACATGCTTCTCTGAAGTTCCCGAAATTCCTCCTCTACAGATCCCCCTTTTATTCTCAGAAAGAACATGAATTATGCCTGGCCCTGTCTTTAATTGCAACAGACATTCAAGGCCTGCAGCAGCCCCTCTGCTTACATTTAGTTAAGTTCGGAGGTAGTGCTAGGAGTTGGAAACCCCTGGACAGGAAGGTAGAGACCCAGACTGTGGTCTAAGTCTATCACTGACTCACTCCATGATCGCAGGTGAGTTGCTTAACCTTTTCCTCACCTATAAAATGAGAGTAACAGTGAAGACCACATACAATCATAATGATAGTCATGATAAACTTTTATAGTGTTTACCATGTACAAGGCATTATTCTATTGCTTTCCAAATACTACCTTATTTAATCATTACAACAACCTAGTGAAATTTGTGGGGGGTTTTTTGAACTGGACTTTTTAAAAAAATTTTTATTGGAGTATAGCTGATTTCACACACTAGCAAACTAATGCTCAAAATCCTCCAAGCTGGGCTTCAATAGTACATGAACCAAGAACTCCCAGATGTTCAAGCTGGATTTAGGAAAAGCAGAGGAACCAGAGATCCAATTGCCAACATCTGCTGAATCATAGAAAAAGCAAGAGAATTCCAGAAAAACATCTACTTCTGCTTCATTGACTACACTTCATGGGAAATAGATGGGGAACAGTAGAAACAGTGTCAGACTTTATTTTTTTGGGCTCCAAAATCACTGCAGATGGTGACTGCAGCCATGAAATTAAAAGACGCTTACTCCTTGGAAGAAAAGCTCTGACCAACCTAGATAGTATATTCAAAAGCAGAGACATTACTTTACCAACTAAGGTCCGTCTAGTCAAGGCTATGGTTTTTCCAGTGGTCATGTATGGATGTGAGAGCTGGACTGTGAAGAAGGCTGAGCGCCGAAGAATTGATGCTTTTGAACTGTGGTGTTGGAGAAGACTCTTGAGAGTCCCTTGGACTGCAAGGAGATCCAACCAGTCCATTCTGAAGGAGATCAACCCTGGGATTTCTTTGGAAGGAATGATGCTAAAACTGAAGCTCCAGTACTTTGGCCACCTCATGCGATGAGTTGACTCATTGGAAAGGACCCTGATGCTGGGAGGGATTGGGGGCAGGAGGAGAAGGGGACGACCGAGGATGAGATGGCTGGATGGCATCACAGACTCTATGGACGTGAGTCTGAGTGAACTCCGGGAGATGGTGATGGACAGGGAGGCCTGGCGTGCTGCGATTCATGGGGTCGCAAAGAGTCGGACATGACTGAGCGACTGAACGGAATGGAACGGAAAGTCTTTGACTGTGTGGATCACAGCAAACTGTGAAAAATTCATCAAGAGATAGGAATACCAGACCGCCTGACCTGCCTCCTGAGAAACCTGTATGCAGGTCAAGAAGCAACAGTTAGAACCGGACATGGAACAACGGACTGGTTCCAAATTGGGAAAGGAGTACATACACCAATATTCATTGGAAGATCTGATGCTGAAGCTGAAAAAGCAATACTTTGGCCGCCTGATGCGAAGAACTGACTCACTGGAAAAGACCCCGAAGCTGGGCAAGACTGAAGGCAGGAAGAGTAGGGGATGACAGAGGATGAGATGGTTGGATGGCATCACCGACTCGATGGACATGAGTCTGAGGAAGTTCCAAGAGGTGGTGATGGACAGGAAAGCCTGGTGTGCTGAGTCCCTGAGGCCACAAAGAGTCAGACACGACTGAGCGACTGGACTGAACCGAGTATTCCTCATCTGGAGGAGGGCATGGCAACCCACTCCAGTATTCTTGCCTGGAGAATCCCCATGGAGAGAGCAGGCTGGCGGGCTACAGTCCATGGGGTTTCATAGAGTCAGAACAGGACTGAGCGATTAAAGTGAACCGGACTGAGAGCCGATTTACAATGTCGTGTTAGTTTCAGGCACACAGCACAGTGTGTCTGTTATCCATTCACGTATGTTCACTCTTTTTTAGGCTCTTTGCCCTACAGGCCATTACAGAGTGTGGAGTAACGTTCCGTGTGCTATGCCGTACGTCCTTATGTTGTCTGCTTTATATTTAGTAGTGTGTGTGTGTCAACCGCAATCTTCCAGTCCCTCCCTCTCCTGCCTTACTCCCTGATAACTATACATTTGTTTTCTACACCTGTAACTCTGTTTCTGTTTTGTAGAGAAATTCATGCATAACCTTTTTTTAGATTCCACGTGTAAGTGACATCATATGATATTTATCTTTCTCTGTATGACCTACTGAAACGTGTGTTATTTTTAATCCTCACCTTGTAGGTGAGAAAACTGAGGCACAGAGAGGTTGAGTAACTTGCCCAAAGTCACACAGCCAGGAAGTGGCAGAGATAGGATCTGAAGCCAGGCCACCTAGCTCCAGAGTATATGCTCTTAACCACTGTGTTATACCACACATATAACTTTTTCTTAAACTGTGGAGAGCCCTCTACAAAACACCTGGATTTATTTCATTATTAACTCCCTTACCCTGCCCATAATTGTTGTCGGTACAGGCTTTCTACTGTATCTGTTGTCAGATATCACTCTATCTGCACTTTCTCTGCATTAGAGTGCGTCATAAAGATTTAGAGCCTGGTAGCCTGGGTTTCTATCCTGGTTTCATTTTAGATGAGTTATTTAACTTCTGAACCTCAGCTTTTTATTCCGCAAAACAACTAAGATAATGTTAGAATGGGAAGAAGCGTTGAAAAATGACATAAAAGTGTAAAGCCCCAGGTCAGCAGTAGGTACTGTTTGAATCGTCCCTCTATTTGTGGAAAACTCCTGGACTCAGGGCAAAGAGTGACATTGCAAACCTCAGAAACCAGGAAAGAAGAGTTTCCACAAAAGAAGAGTTCCACCAAACACGCGGAAAGGCAGAACCTATGGAAATACTGGCAATTGCAAGGACTTGCGCCTCAAGCACAAGTTCATGCACCCAATGCATAGTGAGGCCAAACAAACCAAGACATCAGAGTCAGGAGCAGAGAAAGCTCTGTTGAGGGCCATGCAAGGAGATGTGAGTGCGTGTGTGCGCGCATGTACACTCAGTCACTCTGTCGTGTCCCGCTCTCTGCACCCCCATGGACTATAGCCCACCAGGCTCTTCTGTCCCCGGAATTGTCCAGGCAAGAATACTGGAGCAGATTGCCATTTCCTATTCCAGAGGATCTTCCCAGGGATCAAACCAATGTCTCTTGCATCTCCTGCTTTGGTAGGCAGGTTCTTTGCCACTAATGCCACCTAGGAAGCCCCAAGGAGATGGGTGATTTGAGCCCCCGAAACGCCAAACTCCTAGAAGGGTTTCAGCAAGCCATTTTCAAAGACAAGGTGAGAGAGGGTCTTAGTTGGTTTTTCCAGACTTCTTAGTGTAGAAATCCTTTGTTTTTGCAGCTATGCACACAGGTCAGGTCACAATATTCCTGTAAACCATCAATATGACAAATCTTATTCTCTGTTCTGTGAATTTTTTTCTCTATATGAGTAGAAAAGTGTTATACACTTAAAGGTCAGAGCCTTGAGAATGGGCTGTTTTGTGTATTTCAGGCTATAGGCAACATTCTTAACTGGAAGCAAAAGCAATCAAATCAAAGGTTAAAGTAAAAAGCAGATCTAATATGCAGCCAGGTTAGTTCTTCGCTATTACAGCCCTTCTTGTAAAATCTTTTCTTGCATAAGCCCTTGACCTGTCAGGCCATGTCTAGAATTTTGAACGAGTTTGTCTTTCTTTGTCATCACAGGCCTGTGTTTAACAATGTCTCCCATTGAGTGAAAGTCAATACTGCTTATAAATTATATCTAAAGGCCAAAGGAAGGGAGGAATAGTGAATTAAAATGAATGTTCTAATTCTAGCTTCTCCAGAATTAATTAAAAGAATCATTGAAACTCATTGACTGACATTTTTTTTTTTTTTAAGTGTGACTAGGGACTTCCCTGGTGGTCCTGTGGCTAAGCCTCCGGATGCTCTCAATGCAGGGGCACCAGGTTTGATCCCTGGTCAAGGAACTAGATCCCATATCCTGCAACTGAAAATATCCCTCATGCACAGGAAGATTGAAGAACCCATGTGCTACAACTAAGACACAGCACAGCCAAATAAAATTAATTTTTTAAAACATTTTTAGTGTGACTAGTCAGTCCTAATTTTCTTGAAGAGATCTCTAGTCTTTCCCATTCTGTTCTTTTCCTCTGTTTCTTTGCATTGATCGCTGAAGAAGGCTTTCTTATCTCTTCTTGCTATTCTTTGGAACTCTGCATTCAGAAGCTTATATCTTTCCTTTTCTCCTTTGTTTTCTGCTTATATCTTTCCTTTCTCCTTTGTTTTTCGCCTCTCTTCTTTTCATTTGTAAGGCCTCCCCAGACAGCCATTTTGCTTTTTAAATGGCATGGACCTAACAGAAGCAGAAGATATTAAGAAGAGGTGGCAAGAATACACAGAGGAACTGTACAAAAAAGATCTTCACGACCCAGATAATCACGATGGTGTGATCACTTATCTAGAGCCAGACATTCTGGAATGTGAAGTCAAGTGGACCTTAGAAAGCATCACTACAAACAAAGCTAGTGGAGGTGATGGCATTCCAGTTGAGCTGTTTCAAATCTTGAAAGATGATGCTGTGAAAGTGCTACACTCAATATGCCAGCAAATTTGGAAAACTCAGCAGTGGCCACAGGACTGGAAAAGGTCAGTTTTCATCCCAATTCCAAAGAAAGGCAGTGCCAAAGAATGCTCAAACTACCGCACAATTGTCTCATCTCACATGCTAGTAAAGTAATGCTCAAAATTCTCCAAGCCAGGCTTCAGCAATACGTGAACCGTGAACTCCCTGCTGTTCAAGCTGGTTTTAGAAAAGGCAGAGGAACCAGAGATCAAATTGCCAACATCTGCTGGATCATGGAAAAAGCAAGAGAGTTCCAGAAAAACATCTATTTCTGCTTTATTGACTATGCCAAAGCCTTTGACTGTGTGGATCACAGTAAACTGTGGAAAATTCTGAAAGAGATGGGAATACCAGACCACCTGACCTGCCTCTTGAGAAATCTGTATGCAGGTCAGGAAGCAACAGTTAGAACTGGACATGGAACAACAGACTGGTTCCAAATAGGAAAAGGAGTACGTCAAGGCTGTATATTGTCACCCTGCTTATTTAACTTATATGCAGAGTACATCATGAGAAATGCTGGACTGGAAGAAACACAAGCTGGAATCAAGATTGCTGGGAGAAATATCAATAATCTCAGATATGCAGATGACACCACCCTTATGGCAGAAAGTGAGGAGGAGCTAAAAAGCCTCTTGTTGAAAGTGAAAGAGGAGAGTGGAAAAGTTGGCTTAAAGCTCAACATTCAGAAAACGAAGATCATGGCATCTGGCCCCATCACTTCATGGGAAATAGATGGGGAAACAGTAGAAACAGTGTCAGACTTTGTTTTTTTGGGCTCCAAAATCACTGCAGATGGTGACTGCAGCCATGAAATTAAAAGGCGCTTACTCCTTGGAAGAAAAGTTATGACCAACCTAGATAGTATATTCAAAAGCAGAGACATTACTTTGCCGACTAAGGTCTGTCTAGTCAAGGCTATGGTTTTTCCTGTGGTCATGTATGGATGTGAGAGTTGGACTGTGAAGAAGGCTGAGCGCCAAAGAACTGATGCTTTTGAACTGTGGTGTTGGAGAAGACTCTTGAGAGTCCCTTGGACTGCAAGGAGATCCAACCAGTCCATTCTGAAGGAGATCAGCCCTGCGATTTCTTTGGAAGGAATGATGCTAAAGCTGAAGCTCCAGTCCTTTGGCCACCTCATGCGAAGAGTTGACTCATTGGAAAAGACTCTGATGCTGGGAGAGATTGGGGGCAGGAGGAGAAGGGGATGACAGAGGATGAGATGGCTGGATGGCATCACTGACTCGATGGACATGAGTCTGAATGAACTCCAGGAGTTGGTGATGGACAGGGAGGCCTGGTGTGCTGCGATTCATGGGGTCACAAAGAGTCGGACACGACTAAACGACTGAACTGAACTGAGTCAGTCCTAAAGGAAATCAACCTTGAGTATTCGTTGGAAGGACTGATGCTGAAGCTGAAGTACCAATACTTTGGTCACCTGATGGGAAGAGCTGACTCATAGGAAAAGCCCCTGATGCCAGGATAGATTGAGGGCAAGAGGAGAAGGGGCCGAGAGGATGAGATGGTTGGATGGCATCACTGACTCGATGAACATGAGTTTGAGCAAACTCTAGGAGATGGTGATGGACAAGGAAACCTAGTGTGCTGCAGTCCATGGGGTCACAAAATCACATTAAGTCAGACATGACTTAATGACTTAACAACAAGAAACTAGAACTGTAGTGAAGAAATGCAGTTTTAAGACTTGCAAGAATATACAGTGAGAGTATGGGGAAATGAGAAATCTCACACACCACTCTTGGGAGGTAAACTAGTCTGGCCACTAGGAGGGCACTTTGGGAGGTCTCTGGTAACATTTAAATGCCCGGTGACTTAGAAATATCCCGTCTCGTTAACTGTTCTAAAAGAAATCTCGCACACAAGCACTAGGAGGTGGCCTGCTGCTGCTGCTAAGTCGCTTCAGTCGTGTCTGACTCTGTGCAACCCCATAGACGGCAGCCCACCAGGCTCCCCCGTCCCTGGGATTCTCCAGGCAAGAACACTGGAGTGGGTTGCCATTTAAGTATTTCACAAATGACTACTTCATAGTTGCAGAAGCTCTTTGCCTACCAATGGTTTTACTCTATTTCTGAATACTTTCTTTTACTCACCGCTATGCAACTGAAGCATAAGTGACTGAAGCAACTTAGCAGCAGCAGCAGCAGTCTCGTGGCTAAGACTCTGCACTCCCAATGCAAGGGGCCTGGGTTCAATCTCTGGTCAGGGAACTAGATCCCACACGCCACAACCAAGAGCCTGCGTGACACAGTCAAACAAATGTTTTGTCTTCTTTTTTCTCTGTCTCTCTCGGGCATCCTCTGTGTCTGTTGGTGGTGGTGTGCCTGTGTGCACACACGTGTGAAGCCTTGTCACCCCTTGCCTCGTTCCCATGGTGGCCCCTGTTCCTGGTGGTGGCTGCTCCCCTTGGGTGCCTCCTGTCCTCGTCTTCCCCTCTCGTCCTCTTTCTCTGAATCTCCAGTGCCTCTTTTGTCTCACTCCCTCAGCATAGGGTAGGTGAAAAAGACAAGACTTTCGGAGCGGTCAGGCTGAATTAAGTCCCGATCCCGTGTCTGCTGCCAGCCACCTGTGTGACCAGCCCTGCTTTCCATCATCTTCCCAAGTTGCGGTCTCCTCACCCCAGAAATGACACAGCGCTGGCTCCTTCTCTGAGTTTTTCTGAGATGGTAATATCACAACCCTAAGAAAGTACCCGATCCATTAAATATTAGCTTCCTGCCTCCTCTCTCCCTTACTTCTCCTTTTTTTCCACCTCACCACTGCTGACTCTCTCCACTTTCCCTTAAATGGCTATAAAACTGATATAAATATATAAATATGTATATAAATTATATATATATTTTTTTATATATAAAAATATATTCAGTTCAGTTCAGTCCCTTAGTTGTGTCCAATTCTTTGCGACCCCATGAACCGCAACATGCCAGGCCTCCCTGTCCATCACCAACTGCCAGAGTCCACCCAAACCCATGTCCACTGAGTCAGTGATGCCATCCAACCATCTCATGCTCTGTCGTCCCCTTCTCCTCCTGCCCTCGATCTTTCCCAGCATCAGGGTCTTTTCAAATAAGTCAGCTCTTGCATCAGGTGGCCAAAGTATTGGAGTTTCAGCTTCAACATCAGTCCTTCCAATGAATACCCAGGACTGATCTCATTTAGGATGGACTGGTTGGATCTCCTTGCAGTCTCAAGAGCCTTCTCCAGCACCACAGTTCAAAAGCATCAATTCTTTGGCGCTCTTTATAGTCCAATTCTCACATCCACACATGACTACTGGAAAAACCAAAGGCTTGACTAGACAGACCTTTGTTGACAAAGTAATCTGTCTGCTTTTGAATGTGCTGTCTAGTTTGGTCATAACTTTCCTTCCAAGGAGTAAGCGTCTTTTAATTTCATGGCTGCAATACCAAATTGCATTTACATGTAAAGTAAATAGTTCAATAGTTAAAATTTTAAATAGTTTAAATTTTTCTGGCAACTAAACAGAATATTTTGCCTGGCTCTTGAGAGGATTAAGACAGGTTTTTCAGCCTGAATGGGAGGGGAATTGGGGTGAGAACGGATACATGTGTATGTATGACTGAGCGCCTTTGCTGTCCACCTGAAACCGTCACACTGTTAATTGGCTGTGTGTATGTCAGTCACTCAGTCGTGTCCGACTCTTTGCGACCCCGTGGACTGTATCCCACCAGGCTCCTCTGTCCATGGAATCCTCCAGGCACAAATACTGAAGTGGGTTGCCATCCCCTTCTCCAGGGGATCTTCCCAACCAGGGCATCAAACCTGGGTCTCCCGCACTGCAGGCAGACTCTTTACCATCTGAATCACCAGGGAAGCCCATTAATCAGCTATACTCTGATATAAAATTTAAAAAAATTTAAAGGAAGTAATACTGACTCTTAAACAGTATTTCACTATTATAATGGAGACCAAATTGTCCCAATTTCTTTGAAAAGAACATTCCCTTAATAATAAAGTGATATTCTAAAAATAAAAAATTTTAACAGAGAAAAGTTTTTATTTCCACGCGCCCCTCACTTGACTCTCCATTTTATCAATGCCCCTTGAAGGTGATGGAAGGTGACGGGTGTGGGAATGGGGGCCCCATTCCTGGAGGAGATGCTCGTACTCATTAAAAATGACTCTGCTAGCCCTTGAGCTGCAGGACTTATCTGTACGGCTCCAGAACAATTTCTTTGTTTGGTGTCTCTGTGCCAACGATCCTAATAGCCCGCAGTGTCGGTGGTTATCATCAGACCCCTGGGCAAACCACCTGAAGCCGCCCCATCAGCTCCTGTGCCAGGACCCCACCCTGCGGCGCGGATTAACTCGCCGGCAGGCGCTGGGCAGAGGAGCCCTGTGCTTCAGGGCCCACACGGGGGCAGCAGAGAGACATCGTTCTCTCTTTCCAGCCAATCCGCAGGGAAGTTTTTCTGATAGGAAAAATTTAACCTATCATGGGAGAAAACCTGAAAAGACGTTAAAGAATTATTTCACTCATCCATAATCCCGCTCTCAGAGATAGAGATTGTTGCCATTTCAGTGTATCAAGTTGACTCATATGAAATCGCTGACAATTGACCATTTTATAACCCACAAAACTAAGAGTTTCATGGTTTAACCTAACATTTCCTCCCATCTTTTCTCTATGATGAACAAAATGCATTTTTAAATACAAAATTGAGATGAGACTGTATGTGCATGTGTATGCATTTTTAAAATCTGCCTTTTAAAATGAAATCTTGACGATTACAAACATGGATTAAGAATAATGCAATGTACATTAACATGCCTGACCCTCCTCTCTTGGGAAACAAAATGTCACATACAACTGAAGCCCACACCCACTGCTCCCCTAAACCTGCTCCCTCCCCAGTTCCTTGGGGTAACCACACTCATAAATTTGTTTATCATACATAGGTTTATGTCACTACACAATATGCAATGTGGTTTAGCATTTTTAACTCTACATAAATGATACCAAAGTGAATGCATCATGCTATGACTTGCTTACTGAACATTATGCTTTCAATACATCATTTTTGTTGAAGTAGTTGATTTACAACGTTGTGTTTCCAGTGTACAGCAAAATGATTCAGTTATACATATATTATTCTTTTCCACTTCTTTTCTATTGTGGTTTATTACAGGATGCTGAATATAGTTTCCTGTGTTATACAGTAGGACCTTGTTTATATATAATTTATATATGATTTAATATATTTTATATAATATGTATCTATTTTATGTATCTGCTAATCCCAATTGGAGATGGCAATGGCACCCCACTCCAGTGTTCTTGCCCGGAAAATCCCAGGGACGGCGGAGTCTGGTGGGCTGCCGTCTATGGGGTCGCACAGAGTCGGACACGACTGAAGTGATTTAGCAGCAGCAGCAGTAGCAGTAGCAGCTAATCCCAAACTCCCAATTTATCCCTCCTCATCTCCTTTTGGTAACCACAAGCTTCTTTTCTGCGTCTGTGAGTCTGTTTCTGTTTTGTAAATAAGTTCATTTGGGCCATATTTTAGATTCCGCAGATAAGTGGTATCATATGGTATTTGGCTTTCTCTTTCTGACTTACTTAACTCGGTGTGATAAACTCTAGGTTGATCCGTGTTCTGCAAACAGCATCATTTCGTCCTTTTTTTGGCTGAGCAGCATTTCATTATATGTATACAGCGATGCACACCCGCCACATCTGTGCCCGTCCATCTGCCAGTGGACGTTAGGCTGTCTGCACGGCTTCACTGTTGTGAGTAGTGCTGCACTGGATATTGCGGGGCACGTTTCTTTTCCAATTACAGTTCTCGCCGTAGACACGCTCAGGAGGGGGTCTGCTGGGTCACACCGCAGCTCTATTTTCAGTTTTTTAAGGAACTACCCTAATGTTTTCCGTATTGGCTACACTGATTTACACTCCCACCAACAGGGCAGGAGAGGCCCCTTTTCTCCACACCCTCTCCAGCATTTGTTACTTGCAGACTTTTTAATGATGGCCATTCTGACCAGTGTGAGCTGGTACCTCATGGTGGTTCTGGTTTGCATTTCTCTAACAATCAGCGATATTGAGCATCTTTTCACGTCCCTATTTGTTATCTGTATGAACATTCTATTTTATTAACTTTATCCATGTTGATACATGTCACTTTGTTGATTCATTCTCAAATTTTTGCTATTAAATATTCAGGGTTGCTATCCGCCGCTCTCCACTAGACTGGGCTCTTCCATACTGGAACTCTGTATTAACCATCTATGGCCTTAGAGGCCCCATTAATGGGTGTTGAGCGGAATGGACAGATGCAGGAAGTAAATGAGTAAGGGCCGCTGTTCCAGAAAATTTAGCCTGAGTTCCTCTGCTGGGTACCCAAGACAGAGCGCACTGGTGATAAGAAGGCTCTCGTGTCTGGGAGAGGGGACATCAAGACTGCACTTTCATGGTGATGTCACATCTCTAGTGCCAGACTTGGGGTGCTAGCACCTGCCATCCAGAGGCGAAGGGCAGAGCAGGAACATCAGGAAAAAGCCCCAGAGGATCTTGAGGCCATTCCTGAAAGGTGGTGGGTCCCTTTCACCATGGCAAGCAGTAGCCCACATTTTTAGATAAAGGCATTGAGAATATAACATGTCTCAGAATTCTCTGAGAATTTATCTCCAGTTTTTTTGACAATTAAAATATATGATTGGTAGGAATGGCATTGCTGGAACCTTAAAACACAGACGACAACAACAACAAAAAAAAAAACCCTCAATTCCTTTAGTAGCTAAAATCTTCTTAACTCTGAGGAGTTTATATTATCTGTAAAATGAACTGAAAAATGCAAGGATGACAATAAACCAGAGTAGCAACGAGGCATAGCGACAAGAGTTTAGGGCCTCTGGAATCAGAGTAGAGTTAGAGTCCTGAACCTTCCACTTCTTGAACATGTGACGCTGGGTAAGCTGGCTAACCATTCAACCTCTGTGTCTTCGTCTGCAAAATAAACACCGATGCCCACTTTGCAAGCTGATGGATGTAAACTGCCTAATCTATACTGATTATCCTATAAAAGGGAGCAGCTTTTATTGGCAGGCTGGTTTGGCAACAAACTATTTCTGACACTTGAAGCTGAACCTGCTCATTGAGAGAGAAAGAAAATTCCTCACAGTTACAGAAACCCAGAATCTCATGTGCCAGCTGCTGCCAGCTGCTGGTCTTGGAAACGGCTGTCATCAACCCTCTCCTAGAACATGTCTGTACATGAAGGTACATCTCTGACATCCCAAGAAGTTGCCTTTTGTTCTGTGTCCCTGTCTCTTCTTAGAGAAGATGGAAGGGGGAAAGGGTGTGTATCAGCGAATCTTAAAAAAAAAAAAAAAAAGAATGTGCCTAAGCTCACCTAAGAATCCTATGTGAAATCTCCAGGTGCAAAACTTCCTGAAAATGAGACATTGGGACCTTCGACCTTTTGCTGCAGTCCTGCAATGCTTTGCACCTGGACAAACGCCTCTGTCTGGAACTCGAAATAGAAAGAAACTATAAGCGACTGAAAGTAACTAGGTGCCCACTGCTGCTAAGTCACCTCAGTCGTGTCCAACTCTGTGTGACCCCAGAGACAGCAGCCCACCAGGCTCCCCTGTCCCTGGGATTCTCCAGGCAAGAACACTGGAGTGGGTTGCCATTTCCTTCTCCAGTACTTGAAAGTGAAAAGTAAAAGTGAAATTACTCAGTCGTGTCCGACTCTTAGCGACCCCATGGACTGCAGCCCACCAGGCTCCTCCGTCCACGGGATTTCCTAGGCAAGAGTACTGGAGTGGGGTGCCACTGCCTTCTCCATAGGTGCCCACAGATGGGGCAAATTTGAACAACAAAGACTAAAACGTCCAACTGCCACTCCTGAAGGTCTGGGAGCAACAGCAGGGTGCTGAGCTCACCCCCTGCACACACGTCACCAAAGGGGTGGGCACGCCACCCGAGCCCCGCCTCTGGCTCCACCCCTGGACGCGCGCAGAAGGAACCCGCTCGCCCCTCCCTGGGGAACGAGCCAGCAAGGGCAACTGCTCTCGGTCCACCCTGCTGCAGGAGGGGCCCCAGTAAAGCCTTGCCTGAATTTCTTGTCTGGCCTTTGGTCAATTTCTCTTGATTAAGAAGGCCAAAAACCCTAGTCAATAACAAAAGGAGGTAAAATCTGGTGGTTCCACCTACCTACTCTTCCCAGGCAAACATCTTTTTTCCAGTTAGGTGAAAAAGGAATTGGAGTCAAAATGATCCCCACGGAGCAGATCTATTCAAGGAAATGAGCATTTAATTCTTGTATTTACCATTATATACAGATGCACATTTTATTTAAATTAGCCTTTATTTTAATTTGTTCAGCTAGAGCCCCTGGGGCTTCACTTTGCTGGTAAAGAACAAGTTATGCTTTTAAAATATGCACACCACCTGACTGGATGCTGAGCTTCGAAAATAATCATTACAGCGTTTGTTATCATGGAAAAAAAAATTATGAACAACCTAAATGTCCACCAAGAGTAGATTTGTCAAATGAACTCTGACGTTGTCACACCACAGAATATCTGTAGACATTCCAGTCTCATCAAAGATGACCAATCAAATGGAATGGAATGGAACCATGGATATGTAGTGTGCTGTTACATGAAAAAGGCAGTCTGCAAAGAGATAAAGCTCCCCTGGTAGCTCAGACAGTGAAAAATCTGCCTGCAATGCGGGAGATCTGGGTTCAGTCCCTGGATTGGGAAGATCCCCTGGAGGAGGGCATGGCAACCCACTCCAGTATTCTTCTCTGGAGAATCCCCATGGGCAGAGGAGGAGCCTGGTGGGCCGCAGTCCGTGGGGCTGCAAAGAGTCGGACAGGACTGAGCGACTAAGCACACACAAAGATCCTATCGCTGTTTATAAAAAAAAGACACAAATATACGAGCACAAAGAATGAAAGAGTAGATACCAAAATGCTAAGCTGATTATCTCTGGGCTCTTGAAAATGGGGGTGATTTTCACTTTTCTTTTGTTTGCATTGCTGCACGTTTGTACTTTTCTGAGTTTCAGACATTGAAACTTTATTACAATGGTAATAAGAAAAACATTCCCAAAAACATGTCTTTGGGACACTTGGTTCTTTGCTCTTATCCTGCTCTAAAGCTTCCTGCCAGCATCAGAACTCACAATGGAGCAGCCTCTTACTGGGAAAGGTCAAATGGTTCATTCTCCAGCAGCTACCCTGACCCTTTGATTCCTGCAGGCGTGTCACTTGTGACATTATCTAAGTGTATTCGTTGTATCAGAAGCATATTCATTTGTATCAGAAAATGAGTAGCTGTCATATCCACTGCCTTGATTTACCCAAAAAGAAAATGGGAGAGTAGCCGCTCGGATTTCTAAGAAAGCATTGAGTTTTGAGTACCTCTCCTTGGGCTTCCCTGGTGGCTCAGGGGTAAAGAATCAGCGTCCCGGTGCAGGAGACACAAGAAACATGGCTTTGATACCTGAATAAGAGAGATCCTCTGGAGAAGGAAATGGCAACTCACTCCAGTATTCATCCCTGGGAAATCCTATGGACAGAGGAGCCTGGTGCGCCATCATCCGTGGAGTTGCAGAGTGACTGAAGTGACTGAACAAGACCTCTCCTTAGGGACATTTATGCTTACAGCTGTGACATTGGCGTTGCTGTGACGTCAGGAATTTGAGGTGGGCTGGCCATCATAAGGTGGGCTGCCGTCTATGGGGTCGCATGGAGTCGGACACAACTGAAGCGACTTGGCAGCAGCAGCAGCAGCAGGCCATCATAAGGATGACTGGGTCATTTTTATTTATAAGCTAAAGAAAGCTACCAACCCTTTGCTGTAAACCTAGAACCTGCTCCTGTCCCCTCTACGAGACACAGAAAGGACAAGCCCACCTTGCCCCATTGTGAGTCCATTTTCTATTCTTTATATTGTAGATAGGGTGCAGGAGCTTTGCCATCATAAAGTGGTAGCCAGGCTGGTCTCCATGCTGAACAATGGTAGTTCACAAAGCCCAGGGGAGCAGTGTATTTGGTTACAGACCAAGTGAAGATGTAAAAGCATCAAGAGAAGTAATGTGACACAGCCCTTTCTCTGATTCACAATAAAATATTCCCTCCAGCTCTAATATCACCTCCTACAGGAAGCCTTCCAAGGTTTCACAAGTTACCCGTAGACCAAGGACTATCATCTCTCTATCCTTAGATTATTGTTGCTGTTGTTCAGTCAATAAGTCTGTCTGACCGTTTGTGACTCCGTGAACTATAGCCCACCAGGCTTCTCTATCCTCCACTGTTTCCCAGAGTTTGTTAAAATTCATGTCAACTGAGTCAGCAATGATATCTAACCATCTCATCCTCTGCAGCTTTCTTCTCCTTTTGCCTCAATATTTCCCAACAGCAAGGTCTTTTCCAATGAATAGGCTCTATGCATCAGATTCTAATCCTCAGATTAGGCCCAGGCATTTGAGAAAGAGTGAGTGAATGAATGAATGACTAATATATGGTGAGAATGTGAGAATGAATAAATGAGTGCATCTGTGCCTTGCAGATATACCCACCCGTTTTACAAAAATCTATGGAGGATTTCCTGTGCGCCAGGCTCCATGATGGGCACTGGGGTACAAAGAGAGCAAGACAGGCCAGCTCCCTGCTTACAGGAAGCTTCTATTCTAGTCAGGGACATAGTCCATCCACAAGAAACAAATATGTCCCTGATTTCAGATAATGAGAGTGCTATGGAGAAAATACACAATTTTACAGGAGACAGAGATCTGGGGGAGCAGAGTTGTTGGAAGGTAAAGGGAGTGGGGAAGGCCTCTCTGAGAAGGCGGTGTTTGAGCTCTGGATGACTGTGGGAGCACTTGTTCTCAAGTGCTTGTTCAGCTCATTTCAAAAGCTTTATTCTTTCTTTTTGGCAGTGCTGCAGGGCATGCGGGATCTTAGTTCCCAATCATGGATCAAACCCTCATCCCCTGGTGTGGAAACGCAAACCACTGCATTGTCAGGGAAGTCCCAAAAGCTTTATGTGTGAAAATAAAATTTCAAGAGCGTGTCTGATATTTTCTTTTCCTTCACAGTGGGTACTGCACGCTATTCATCAGTGTGAGATAGCAGATACAATGGCAAGTACATGGGATTTGAAAATGGACTGCCCGGGTCCAAGTCCAGCCTCTATCACTTATCAGCTATGGACCTTAGGTAGGTTATTTAAGTACTGGAGCCTCTGTTTCCCCATCCAGAAATTGGGATGATGACGTGATGATGATATCTACAAAATAGATAACTAGCTGTCCACCGAAAGCCCATGCTTCCTCTTCCACAGTGTGAACTGCCCGACCGTGGTCTCTGTTTTCCAGCCCCTTTTGCATCCAGATGCAAAGACAAATTTTTACCACTAAGAAATGTGTCACTTCCAGACCAGGGTCCCTGAGCCGCCTCAAAGAGTAAAACCACCCAGTGAGCAGGAACACCCGCAATGGACTGTTAAGGGTGATTGTGTTAAACCTCTGAAATGTTAGGTTGTATTTGTTATATAGCATCCAGTATTATAACGGTAACTAATACAACCTTAAAAGAACTGTGAAAATTGAATGAGTGTGTCATGCAGTGCCTACTCAAAGTGCTTGCTGGATGGACATAACTAAATACAGGGGTTTGCCATAAAAAGGAACGAGCTGAGCCATTTGTAGAGAAGTGAATGGATCTAGAGTCTGTCATACAGAGTGAAGTAAGTCAGAAAGAGAAAAACAAATATTGTATATTAATGCATATATGTGGAATATAGAAAAATGGTACAGATGAAGCTATTTGCCGGACAAGAATAGAGACACAGACGCGGAGAGCAGCTGTGTGCACTTGGGGCTGGGGGTGGGATGAGTCGGGAGACTGGGATTGGCATGCATAGACCGCATGAGTTAAACCTGCTGAATAGCACTGGGCGCCCAGAGCAGTGTTCCGGGATGGCCCAGAGGGGTGGGAGAGTAGGGAGGGAGACTCAGTAGGGAGGAGATGTATGGATCCATATAGCTGATTGTCTTTGTTGCAAAGCAGAAACTAATACAACATTATAAAGCAACTATACCCCCAGTAAATAAAAATTAAATAAATAAATACAGGGCTTTGAATCCTCTGAAATCAGCCTCATGAGATTTTTGACCCCCCCAACTCCGGGAGTTGGTGATGGACAGTGAGGCCTGGTGTGCTGCGATTCATGGGGTCGCAGAGTCAGACATGACTGAGCAACTGAACTGAACCCCCTTCACCTTACCCAAAGGAAACGATTTTACTATAATAGATACTTATATCTTAAAAGGTTAGTGATTATAGGGTGAGAAATATTGGGACCATTTCTGACTTGTGTTGTCAACTTTTTTTAATTTCTTGGGATACAGGAGGAGAGAATCTTGCTCAACAAAGTAATCTCTTTCCTCCCTGAGCTCAGAATTAGCAGAACTTGAAGATCAAGAGCATCTCCCAAGATCTAAAACGTCTCTTCTCTCTTCTTCCTCCTCCTCCTCCTTCAGGACACTTCTATGATGAGACCCCTGCAAGGCTTTTGGTTCTCAGACCATCTACGAAGGAAGAAGACAACTATATGTCTCATGTTTTCATCTACCTGAAAATGAGATAATAAATATCATGTTCCTAGCACAGCAAATGGCACAGAGTAGGAATTCAACAATGACGTATAGTTGCTCAGCCAAAACTAAAAACAACTCTACTGGAGTGATTTTCCCCACTGGACAAATGTGAAAACAGAGGCTCAAAAAATTCAAATATATAGCTTTATTGTATCACTAAAGGCCTGGTATATGTTTGATCTAAATTTAATTCTTACAACCCTATACAGAATGCATGATATTGGTATTATTGTACGCATTTTCCATCAGGGCCACCCTGATGGCTCAAAGGCTGGCCACAGTCTGAGCTAAAGCTTGCTTATTTTTATCTTACTCCATCTCCTAGGGTATAGCCCTTTTGAGTCTCAGCTAAAAGCGGGAATGGTTTGCCAGGATCCTTACCCTTGATGGGATTCAAAATTCTACTTTAGTTCCACTAGCTCTGAGAGAGCTACCTATTGATATCAGCCAGTGTGTGGAACAATACAAGTGACCCTGCGTGTAGGCTCAGCTTTTTTGGATCCTGTCTTTTCTCAGATCTCAGCCAGTACTGCTCACTATCTTGTTAGCTATCTGGCGCTTTTAGGATGTTCCTGTATTTTATGCAGCTCAGCTAAGTATCTCTGCTACAGGGCAGAACTGACTCCACACTGGATCTGTCGCTTTTACGTTAGCCTTTGCTCCTGTTGCCTTGTTCGCTGAGAAGACACTGTTCATACATAATGGCCTGCCTTGGGGAACTCTACCCCTCTGCCTGAAT
This sequence comes from Aepyceros melampus, assembly GCA_006408695.1. Classification (NCBI taxonomy): domain Eukaryota; kingdom Metazoa; phylum Chordata; class Mammalia; order Artiodactyla; family Bovidae; genus Aepyceros; species Aepyceros melampus. Next base: position 140,385 of record SJXQ01006777.1, on the reverse strand, counting down.
ATTAAGGCTCCTTTGCTCAGGACCCTGTCCACCTGTGGATGGCTACAGGAAGGAGGAAATTAACACACACACACCCTCGCAGAAGCTTGCCCTTCTAGGATGTATTTGCAAGATTAATGGCCTTTTTACTTTGCTTCCTCACCTCTCCCTTCTCACCCCTGTGCTATAAAAGAACCTGGCTTCCAGACCCTGACAAGATGGTTATTTTGAGACATTAGTCTGCCATCTTCTTGGGGCCAGCTTTCCAAATAAAGTTGTATGCCTTCGCTCAATGTGTTGTCTCTTGGATTTATTGGCCTGTCACATGGTGAGTAGAGCAAGCTTGGACTCGGGTAACATCTCCAGCTTCTAGCTATTACTGGATACAAAAACTTAAGAATAGTTGTACTCAGAGATCACAAAACTTTTAAATAGTACAGGCAGGATTGGGGTAAGAGATATATCTGTCTCAAACCCTAGATTCTTTCTTCTACATTGCACTGCTCAGCCTAGATAATGATATCAATTGACAGAAGATTGATAGATAATAGATAGATAAAAATAGATCAATAGATAGATAGATACAGACAGATAGAAACTCAGCATGTATCAAGCTCCCTGCTATGTCAGGCACTCTGTTCCATGCCAGGGTCAAGCCCCGGTGGATCCAGGGTGATTCGAAGGGGAGACAGATAAGCAAGGAAAACTTATTTATTTAATTAGAAATATAAGATTATATTAGGAAGAAATAGTATAGTAGGAAATTTAGGCGGAGAAAAGGAGGCTGAATAACTTGGTTTATGTGACAAGAGGTTTGCACCATCTACGTTAGGGAACCGGCGTCCTCTTGAATATCAGGGGGTGCCCCACTTTGGGTTCCCCCTCGCGTGGATCTTAGCAGCCGGGACAAGTAAGTAGACATGGCGAGCCTCTGCGCTCCAGATGGGAATTCAGCTGAAAAGAGGAGAAAAGAATGACATGGGGAAGCCCAGCATCGGTGCAAGACTCCCCAAACTTTATTTTCAAAATCAGCTTATATACCCCAAGTTGTACATAAAGAAATAATGGAATATGCAGAGTTATGCAGGGGCGGCAGGCCTGACCCTCACTGAGATCAAGCTTTCTTTTTGCATACCTTCCCATATACAAAAGGTCTCAGGTGGTTTACATTATCTTCAGGCCAAGAGGCCTGTTAACATTTTTATGGCTCTCTTCCTGGGTAATTGTCTATCGACCAGAAAACTCCTTTTCCCTAGAAGTGTTTTTCTTTACTCTGCATCACCCTCAAAATACTAAATAAAGTTACATTCCTGTAGGACAAAGGTGCAGTGGGTTATAACAAAGAAAGTACTTAACTCAAAGATCTAATGCTGCCAATGCCAGGGCTACTACCTGTTTTTCTATATACCAACCATATAAGATATGAAAATTTGGCAGCAAGTATTGGCTCAACAAGTGAAACCTTTAATCAGTCCTATTCTAATGATTTTGACTCCTCGGAAGCCCCTACATTCCTAGGATGTTTTAAGCTTCCTGTGCCTCCCGCACAGGCCTCAAACAATCACATACACAGCTGTACGAGTCCTGCAGGCAGGCTAGAAAGCCATCAGAGAGGTTTTTGGATTGAAACACTCTTTCAAATGCAGAAGACTAAAGCCCTGAGTTGACTTTTTCCAGAGAATGTCAGAAGAGTGGAAAAGCAGGCAGATTCTTATTTTGGGGGGAGGTACATGCTCAGGAAATGCCAGGGGGAAAACCTAAGATCTGACTCGACCTTGCCCATCAAATCTCTGCCGCATGACCCTGTCACGGGTGGGATTCCTCATGCTGGCTTCCGGCAGTTCTAAAAACTAGATTTTTTAACTCATTCAATTTTCACAACAATCCTATAAGTTAAGGACTAGCATTATTCCTGTTTTACTGATGAAGAAATTCAGGCACAGAGATATTAATAAATTAGCCCAAAGCCACAAAGCAGCAAGAGTTAGCTGTGAGGAATCAAACCTGAGAGTCCAACTCCAAAGTCTGTGCTCCTAGACAGAAAGTTTTAAACAGAACTTTTGTGTCGTCAAGGGTCTCAGAGTCACTTATCTTACCACAAAGATTCAGGCACAGATGTCAATCCAAGGACTCTTGGATCTCCGAGATGGAGCTCCACGCTATTTCCACCTATACCTGCCTGAGTCTGTACAGAACAAAGTCTTCAGTTGCAGGTAACAGGAAGTGTTGCTCTGAAAACAAATCATCAGTTCTTAAGCTGCAACCATCCTCATCGCCTCTGTTAGATGTTGTTCTCCAAGGGAGACTGGAACAGTTTACAGGCTAATCAGCACTCTGCCAGCCTCATAAATGGGGAGACATGGGCGGGGCAGTGAAGGGGAAAATGTTTTATTGTCCCCATTTTGCAAAGGCAGGTTTCAAGCCAAAGCAGCTGAGTCATCCACAGAGATCAGAACCCAACGCCCATTCCATTCCGCCCCTCCCCCGAATTCCCATTCTAGAGTGGGGAGACTTTACCCCAGTGGAGAGAAAGCCACTTGCCCTCTAAGAAATATGCAGAGTAGACACTGGACTGCCAGGGAGAGGGTGATGGGAGACAGATGCACGCCAGGCCATGAGTCTCCCTAAGGATTGGGTGATCCCACACCTTGAATTTTCAGGGCATTAATGACTCTCTAAGTTATTAAGGACTTCCCTGGTGGCTCAGAGGTTAAAGCGTCTGCCTCCAATGCGGGAGACCCGGGTTCGATCCCTGGGTCGGGAAGATCCCCTGGAGAAGGAAATGGCAACCCACTCCAGTATTCTTGCTTGGAGAATCTCATGGACTGAGGAGCCTGGTGGGCTGCAGTCCATGGGGTCACAAAGAGTCGGACAAGACTGAGTGACTTTACTTACTTACTTACTTACTTAAGTTATTATTAACTGAACATTCCCCACTGTGTTAAAAACCCCTTCATGTATTATTTATTTCATTCTCACATAACCTTGTCATGAGGATTCTATCATGACCTTGCTTTCAGATTGGAAAGCTGAGGCCTGGGGAGGCTAAAGCCCTCGCCATAGCCACCTAGTTAGGAAGCAGCAGGACTTTGGTCCAACACTCTGAAGTCAGGGATCTTCCATTGCCTTTCCCTCCCCACCTACAGATGTGTTCCTAGATATTAAAAGACAGAGTGGGACAGACGGCTTCCCTGGGGCCCAGGCTCACTCAGTCATCTGAGGAAGCGAAAACCCAGAGTAGACAGCACTGGGAAGGGGAGAGGGCGTCCCTGAAAGTAGCAGGTGGTGTGTGCTTGTCCAAGTGGCAACCTGGACACACCTGGACACACCTGCTCCACCACCCAGATGGAGCCAGTGCCACTTGGGTCAGGCTCTTTCAACTGTTCCTGCATTCTCACTTCTTCAGAGCTGTACAAAGGTCACGTCCCATGAGGGGGGCTCCTGAGGACGCCTGTTCCCACCTTATCTGAGCAAGAAGCTTGGAGAATGTTTAGCCTCTGAGGCCCGCGCACTAGAAAGGCTTCTCCAGGACAAGGTAAGTGCCTCCTCAATTGCATGACTTTGGAAGGGTGTCTGTGCCTCCAGACAAGACCTTCTGTACTGACATGTTACACTAGCTTAGTGTTTTTTTAATTAATTAATTAATTTTTTTTTTTTTAATCGGCTGCAGTGGTTCTTCCTTGTGGCCCACAGGCTTCTGTAGTTGCAGTATGCAGGCTTTAGAGTGCATGGGCTCAGCAGTTTCCCCTCAGCATATTGGATCTTAGTTCCCTGACCAGGGATTGAACCCATGTCCCCAGCATTGGAAGGTGATTCTTAACCACTGGGACCACTGCTAGCTTAAATGCCACAATTAAAGCTGTCCTTTTTGGGTAAAAAAAAAAGAAGGAAAACTTCTTTCAAAATGTAAGCATTGCCAGGAGGATTCTAAATTTTGCCAATTTTAACTTTTTCTCACATAAAAATGTTTTTCCCCCCAAACTTTCTTCTGCTTAGAATCTGACCCATAAAGGCTCCCCCGATAAACAAAATAGTATTTGTTTATGATCCAATAAGTGATCAAAAATTAGTACTCAAATAAAGAAGTCACAGTCTAAAGTTAGAAAACTCAAGGGAAGCCATGTTTCAACCACTCTTTTTTTTTTTAATGAAGTGATCATATAGCGTAGTTGTATTAATTTGTTCTCTGAGGGAAGTATATAAAGATAAAGATAGAGATAGATAGAGATACAGATACAGCTATATAAGTTTTATAATGTTCCACAAAGAGCACAATGACTAAAGTACACGCATGTGTGTGCCAAGTCGCTTCAGTCGTGCCCAACTCTTTGCTACCCTATGGACCACAGCCCACCAGGCTCCTCTGTCCATGGGACCATCTGAACCATTTTTCTTTTTTTAAAGTGTTTCTTTTTTTTTTTTTTTTGGCCACACCATGGGACTTGTAGGATCTCAGTTCCCTGAACAGGTATTTTAGCCAAGCCACAGCAGTGAAAGCCCCAAATCCTAATTACTGGGTCATCAGGGGATTCTCAGCACCTGAGCAATTTTTAAGACCACTGGATTCAGCTGACTGGCTTTGCTAGCACTCATCCATTCTTTACAATAAACTGCTCTGTGAAGCTGTCTTTCGTCAGTCATCTTTCTGGGTATCTCAGCATCAGCAGGAAAAGCCGTCAGAAGGGCTCAGTACAGAGCCTGGGATACAGTAATCCGAGACTATGTTACAACTGCTATCACTGGCATTTGGGGACTTGAACTCAGAGACTCTTAACATCCAGCCTAGAGTATTTTAATATTACCCAACTCTGTCTCTTAAAGATCAAGAACACTGAAGGAGAGGTAGTAAACACCTCCACCGATGGAAGGGCATAAATGTTCCCTGCAGCCTGAGGACACAGGGCACACGGCAGGCCAGCAAGAGAAGAACCATCAACCAGAAACTCCTCCTACCACCGCCAGTTCATCAAGATTGTGGACAACTAGGAGAAAAGTAGCAGTGGGGTGTCAGGGGAAGACAAGAAAACCGAACAGAAAAAATAGAAAACGTGGGGGAGAAGAGAGAAAGCGCAGGTTGATGCTCCATCTGTAAAGTGGATGATTTTGAACATCCTTTTCTAGCACTTCATGATGGGAAAGTAGTGAAGAAAGGGTGAGGGGAGCAGAAAGAGGGTGTGTGATGGTGAAGAATCATCCAAAGGCCTAAAAGAAAGTGCTGAGCCCTTGAGGGCTCTATTGCTTATCCCACCGTTCAGTCGTTAAGTCAGGTCCAACTCTTTGTGACCTCATGGATTCAGCATGCCAGGCTCCCGTGTCCTCTGCTGTCTCCTGAGTCTGTTCAAATTCATGTCCATTGAGTCAGTGATGCTATCTAAACATCTCATCCTCTGATGCCCCCTTCTCCATTTGCCTTCAATCTCCCCAGCATCAGGGTCTTTTCAAAGGAGTCAGCTCTTCACATCAGGTGGCCACAGTAGCGGAGCTTTAGCATCAGTCCTTCCAATGAGTATTCAGAGTTGATTTCCCTTAGGATCAACTGGTTTGATCTCCCTGCTGTCCAAGGGACTCTCAAGATTCTTGTCCAACACCACAGTTCAAAAGCATCAGTTCTTTGGTGCTCAGCCTCCTTTGTGGTCCCGCTCTCACATCCATATGTGACGACTGCATATCCCATGCATGGTATCTGGTCTACAGACCATGCAACACACCAAAGCAGGAGAAATACCAAACTGTCGTCTCAGCCCGAATTTCCCACAAAGACCTCGTCTGTTCTGAATTCATGCCAAGCAACCAACACAGTGCCCAGGATCTGGTGGGTGCCCCAGAAGTAATTGTTGTCTCAAATACTATTAAGCTTTCACTTTATAAAATATGGGAGAAAAGACCAAAGTGTACAAAGAAAAAAGTGAGCGTCATTCATGAGACCACCACCTGTAATACTAATAGAAATTGACACTGATATTTCTCTGAGTGACGATTATGTGATAGGATCTTCCTCACTTAGTCATTCACATATGTCCAATTTCCTTCCATTTTTTCTTTCTTAAAATATCTAGTGTTCATTTGGCCGTGCCGGTCTTGTGCATGGTGTGCAGGAGTTTTCATGGCAGCGCACAGTCCCTCGAGTTGTGCACGGGCTCGGTGGTCGCAGTGTGGTGCTTAGCTGCCCCACAGCACACGGGATATTAGTTCCCCAACCAGGAATGAACCCATGTTTCCTGCACCGGCAGGTGGATTCTTGACAACTGGATCACCAGGGAAGTTCCTACGGTTTTTCCTGTGCATGATTACATAAGTATTTCCAACAGTTGTGCTAAGCCCTTTATATATGTTTTCTTATTATCATTCCTTCCACTATAATTTCAATCCTCACAGCAAACTTGTGAGATAACCTTTTTTTTCCCTCCCATCTTACAGATGGAATCACTGAGCCTCAAGAAGTGCGTTACCTAGGATCACAGGGCTGATAAACGTCAGGCCTGGGATTTGAACCAAGGTTGGGCTGGCAGTAATGCCTATGACATCACCCATCATTTGTTCTCTCTCTTTCTTTACTGTAAGATGTGACTGACGGTGGTGGCCTGAGTGTTCCCAGGAGGTCTGAAGGCAGGCTATCAACATAGCATAAGGGCTAAACATGTGTAAGCTGTGTTTATTGTTGTAAATGGCTCAACAGACCCTTGGTTCATACCGCCTTTCTGCCCAAGAGATAGCCTCGTGATATCCAGTGATCCAGCCAGCAAGTGATGGGTAGTGCCAGGGTCCGTCCAGGGTTTCCACTGTGGGGAGCAGAGACCATGATTCCAAGAGCTCTAATCTCATCAACATACTTTCATGACTGCGGGGACAGTTTAGCCAGGTACAGGAGAGACCTTACTGATGTCCTGAATCTAGAATTGACAAATGAAATCGAGGAATGTCCTGTTGCACTCGAATTTAGCCATTTAACCACTGTCAGCTCTATAGACATATTCATATATTTAATTGTGGAGATATGCTTATGTTAAAATATTTTCTATTCTTTATCTGAAATTGAGTTTTAACTGGGCATATTTGAAACACAGTTATGCTGAAAATTATTATGTGTCTGAAATTAAATTAAACTGGATGCTCTTTTTTTAATATTTATTTATGTGGGTGCGTCAGGTCTTGGTCGTGGCACGTGAGACCTTTCGCTGTGGTACCGGGGTTTCTCTAGTTACAGCGTCTGTCTAGTTGTGTCTTTCAGGCTTCAGAGCCCGAGGGCTCAGTAGTTGCAACACGTGGGCTTAGTTGCCCTGGAACATGTGGGCTCAGTTGCCCTGGAACATGTGGGCTCTTAGTTTTCTGACCAGGGATCGAACCCACGTCCCCTGCATTGGAAGGCAAATTCCCAGCCACTAGACCACCCAGAGAAGCCCCTAAACTGGATGTTCTGTATTTTTATTTCTGAAATATGGCAAAACTAATGAAAGTTCTTCTTTTAAAGTTTATTTTTTTCTTTTTGCCTTCAACTTCTATTTCCTCTTCTAGTCTTCCCACTATAAGCACCTACGTTGGTTTTATTTAAGATAAGTCCATATAATTTACCTTCCATTTGTTTTATTTTGATATATATGTAAATTTGAAGCTGTATCCTATTAATGTTTTAAATCCACACAAATGGAAATGTTTATAAATCTCATTCTGTTCCTACTTGTTTCCTTAACACTTTCTTCTTGAGATCTACCCTGTTGCCATATATACATCTGGATCATTAGTTCTGCATTTTACATAGTATTTCACTGAATGCATAAACCAAGTTTTACTTAACAGTCCCCCGGTGGGGGCTGCCTTGGTGACCTCCACCTCCTGATTTCACAAGCATCTCTGGGTCACACTGTGTGCACATTTATTGTGTGTCCAGTCAGTCATGTAGTATTTATTTGCATTTCTCTGGTTATCTTACAGATGTGCATGAGAGAGTTTCTGAGGAGCATTATTAAGTGTGAGAAAGCTAGTTCACAGAGCATGTGTGTGCTTAGTCGCTAAGTCATGTCTTTGCCACCCCATGGACTATAGCCCTCCAGGCTCCTCCATCCATGGGATTTTCCAGGCAAGAGTACTGGAATGGGGTGCCATCACTAAGTCATGTCTTTGGACCCCATGGACTGTAGCCCGCCAGGCTCCTCTGTCCATGGGATCTCCCAGGCAAGAATACTGGAGTAGGGTGCCAGTCTCTCCTTCAGGGGGTCCCAGTCCAGGGATCTAACCTCGGTGCTCCATATTACAGGCAGATTCTCTACCATCTGAGCCGCCAGGGAAACCCAGGCAGCTAGAGCTATTCAGAAACAGCTCTGCCCGCCTCCACTCCCACCAACAATGCACAAAAATCCTTTTCCACATGTCATCCCCATTTAAAACTACCTAACTTTGGACTTTTGCTGATTTGATAGGTATCAAGTTCCCTCATGGCTAAACTTGTAATTCTTGGGTTATTAGTGAGGTTGAACATTTCTTCACATACCTTTTAGCCCTAGGAGTTTTCTTTTGTAAATTGCCTGTTCACACCTTCTACCCATTTTTCTCTTGGATTTCCACTCTTTTTTCTCCAGCTATATAGGAGTTTCTTATATACGCTAGAATAGCTCTGTCCAATAGAAATATAGTGTGATGGACATATGCAATTAAAATTTTTCTAATAGCCACATTTAAAAAATAAAAATAAGCAGATGAAATTAATTGGGGCAATATATTTATTATTGCCATCCATCCATGGAATTTATTACTCCATCCATGGAATTTTCTAGGCAAGAGTACTGGAGTGGGTTGCCATTTCCTTCTCCATATTTATTATAATATATCTAAAGTATGGACTGTAGTCTGCCAGGCTCCTCTGTCCATGGAATTCTCCAAGTCAGAATGCTGGAGTGGGTAGCTGTTCCATTCTCCAGGGGATCTTCCCAACCCTGGGATGAACCCAGGTGTCCCACATTGCAGGCAGATTCTTTACCGTCTGAGCCACCATGGAAGCCCCATCTAAAATGCTATCATTTCAACATGTAATCACTATAAGGATGGCTGAGATACAGCACATGCCTGTGTGTGCTGAGTCTTTGAAATCCTCTGTGTATGTTACAGTTATAGCACATCTTCATTCATATTCAGTTCAGTTCAGTTCATCACTCGGTCGCGTCTAACTCTTTGTGACCTCACGGACTGCAGCCAGGCCTCCCTGTCCATCACCAGCTCCTGGAGTTACCTAAACGCGTGTCTGTTCGTATTAGTTACATACAAAGTGCTTAACAGCTGTATGTGATTAGTTGGTATATTGAACAGTGCAGATCTAGAACCCAGACTCCATGTAATTGTTCCTTGTTGGTTTAAAATATATTTTTCTGATTCATCCATCTGTTAGCTTTGTTTATGGTATCTTCTGTTTAGAAAGCATGTTAACTTATATACATGATGTTTAGTTGCTAAGTTGTGTCTGACTCTTGAAATCCCATGGACGGTAGCCCACCAGGCTCTTCCATCCGTGGGATTTTCCAGGCAAGAATTCTAGAGTCAGTTGCTGTCTCCTTCTCCAGGGGATCTTCCTGACCCAGGGATCAAGCTCGCGTCTCCTGCATTGGCAGATGGATTCTTTACCACTAACCCACAAGGGAAGCCTAATTTATATGCAGCTAAGTCCATTTTTCCTCCTAAAATTTGTGCTTCAGCTTCTTGTTTTTGAAATCCCTACCTATGCCAATGTGTCCAAAAATAGACAATGGTGTTTTTCTTCTATTAGTTTTATAGATTTTATCTTTTACTAATAGGTATTATGTTCACTGGAGGATTTTTTTTCATATTGTAAGAAATAGAGATTCAACTTTTTTTTTAATAGAGTGAGCTGATTTCCCCAACACCATCTACAAAAAATCCTATGCAATAGTTATTCTATGGGACTCACTTTGGGACACAGAGTTGCAAGAGCTAAACTTGCTATTATAACGATATGTCTAAGATCAAAGTCAAAACTGAGTTTCTACTCCTGTGTGTGTTATTTACTCATTCGTGTCCAACTCTTTTCGACCCCATGGGCTGCAGCCTGCCAGGCTCCTCTGTCCATGGGATTCTCCAGGCAAGAATACTGGAGTGGGTAGCCATTCCCTTCTCCAGGGAATCTTCCCAAACCAGGGATTGAACCCAGGTTTTCTTCTTACAGGCAGATCCTTTACTGCCTGAGCCTACTCTTGGGTGACTTTAAATCAGAGTAGGTACTAACACTCAAGTTGGGATTCACAGGTATACAACATAGATTTCCTTTTAACATTTATCGCATTTTCTCCTTAGAAATGGATGGAGAGCCTGGGAACTGTGTAAGGCAACCAAATAGGTTTAGGCAGAGAATAGAGACTCAGACCTGGAAAAGGAAGGTATGAATCCCATTCTATGACTTCTGCTGTGTGACCTTGGACACAGTTCTTGACCTCTCTGAATCTTAGATCCCATGTCTGAAAATCAGACACAGGATACCCCCCAAATGAAGTGCCACTGGGGAATGCCTACCAGCATGCCTGACACAGGGGAGGTACTCTTTATGCCTGTTAGATTGAAGTCAGTTGTTGAAGCAAAAACAGAAGTGTGCCCTTGTTGAGAAGATTAGAACTGATGGGGATAACAGCCAGGCAAGGAGCACTGATAGAGGACAGAAAGAGAGCATGGGGTAATCCCATGTGCATAGGGCAAAGCAGATCAAGGGAATGAACGTTCCAGAGGCAAAGTGTTAGGGAATTTTAAGACCAGTGGGAGCTCCAAGGCCAGAAGTGCTGGCTGCCAACCTCAAGGCTGAGTGGACCGTCATGGGACCCCGCGCATGTCTCACAGGGCATCGGAAAGACTCACAAAAGACCCGTTTATGAATCAGCTTTCTTCCTAGGCTTCAGCAAATGAAACAATATTTCCCTTATTCACCATCAAAGTGTAATGTGAGGTAAAATGACATTTTGTATGTGACAGGGCCTCACTGGAATCTCATAAAGTATTCATTCAATGGGATACACCAAAGTTTGAAAGTGAAAGAGATATAAAGATTCTGGTGTGGATCAAAGCCAGTGTCTTTATCGTGAGTGTGCAGTGAACTCCCTAACAACCTGGCATAAGAAAATGCTCATCCTCCAATGAGAATCATGGGCGCCCCCCCCCGACCTGCCTGACTACCAAGAAATTCCATCTTGATCCGTTTCGACCCTCCTCTCCCCAGGTTTGTGTACATGTCCTTGGGAGCTTGTGCAATCTAGAACATTTGAAGAGAAACTCTGATTATCAGCTCACACTGCCCTCTGCTAGGTCCACTGTCCCAGCCTCCCTTGAAGGTGACATTTACACTGCCTTGGAACCAGGCTTGAACACAGGAGGTCATTGTTCAGGTAGAGAGTCTTTCTGCCTGGAGTCAGAACCCTCTCTTCTCAGTCCATCAGAAGTCCTGCCAGTTCATTTTTCTGAAACCCATAAAATCCCTCTGTCTGGCCCTTCTTGTTCTCTGAGAAAGCTCTCTGAAATTCCCCTCTCTCCCCTTCTTGCTAAGGGATACCTCTCCCAACCCTTGGAGACCTATCCCAGACAATCCCACTCCAGTCACCAGGGGAACTCAAGTCCTCTCTCAGGGGTTGTAGGGGTAGCTTTGGTTTAAGGGGGCCAGGGAACTTCTGCTCTGGCTACCTTCTTGGGATGAAGGAGGGAAAATTGTCCATGGTGATGAGAACAAAAACGCAAAATAGTATCTCGATAAAGGATCACCAGTACACAAGCATTCTGTCCTTCACACTCTTTCAGTAAGGATGTAAGGTGAATTTGGATTGAGTTTCACTTATTTTTAAGAGACCGATTTGTTTTATACGCAAACCTTGCCACTGGCAGAAAATGTACACTGCTGACCACGTGTTCTGACCTTGGCCCCAACACCAAATGGACTAAGGTCTCCCTAGCTGCTGGCTCAGTTGTTTCAGGAATCAGATAACTTCCTTGAAGATGAATAGGTACCACTGACCCCATAGTGTGAAGACAGTTCCCATAGAAGGTGAACAGAGAAAGGAAAATGCTCCAAAGCCTACCCTCTGCCCCCTCACTCCCTCGCACTCATCCTTACATTTGGAAAATATTCTCTCTCTCCTTCCTCCTCCTTTTGGGTCATAGCTGCCTATTTTAGAGCGCAGGGTCACTGCCAAGGAGCAGCTGAACAATCCTGATGATTTTTCCTATGAGTGGGGACAAGACTGAGGCCAAGGCTACAAAGCAGGACTTTACTCTGAGATGGAAGTAATGTTCTTGGGGCCTCTGTACAGAGGAGAGTGGCTTGATTGCTGGGGAGAAGGTTTTATGCTTTTTTTTTTCCATGAAAGAGACCAAGAAAATCAAGGTTGGCGGAGAAAAAAGACAGAGTAAGTGAGTGGAGTTTATTCCCAGAGAAAACACAAATGCTCCAGGAACATTGGCCATGAACTGGAAACTCGGTATAGTTCAGAGGGAAACACAAATACATTGAAATAGGTCTGGAGGCTCCCCAGAAGTTACTCCTGTAGAGGGTATGGGATGGGGACCTTAGAGGGGGCTCTAAAGGTGGTTGAGGAGAACTTAAGATTACCTGTAGTACATTAAGATTTAGGGCTCAGCTGGTAAAAAATCTGCCTGCAGCGCAGGAGACCTAGGGTTGATCCCTGGGTTGGGAAGATCCCCTGGAGAAGGGAATGGCTACCCGCTCCAGTATTCTTGCCTGGAGAATCCCATGGACGGAGAGGAGCCTTGTAGGCTACAGTCCATGGGGTCACAAAGGGTTGGACATGACTGAGCAACTAACGCTAGCGTACTAGTAGTATATTCATGTGATATGTGTGTAATTAAAACTGTTTAAAATTTTAATTTAGCAGAAAAAATACATGAGATTTGGAATTGTAAGTTTTGGATTTGAGACCTATCTTTTCTACTTAGAGATGTCCTTCCATCATTTTTCATGCCATTTTTATACACCAACGAATATGCCAGGCACTGAGAGTACAAAGATGAAAAAGAGTCACTGTCCTAAAGTCTAGGAACATGACTCAGTATGTGTGTGTGTCTGTGTGTGTCTGTGTGTGTCTGTGTGTGTCTGTGTGTCTGTGTGTGTGTTTGTGTGTGTCTGTGTGTATCTGTGTGTCTGTGTGTGTCTTTGTGTGTCTGTGTGTCAGTGTGTGTGTGTGTGTCTGTGTGTGTGTCTGTGTGTATCTGTGTGTGTGTCTGTGTGTCTGTGGTGTGTCTGTGTGTATGTCTGTGTGTGTGCTGTCTCTTATACACATCTTGTTTTCTTATGATTCCACAAGTAAATGGAATCATATCCTGTGCTGTGATTGTTGTATCCTGTGATGTGATTGTCGTATCTTGTGCTGTGATTGCCGTATCCTGTGATATGGTTTTCATATCCTGTGCTGTGATTGCCGTATCCTGTGATATGATTGTCATGTGTGTGTCTGTGTGTCTGTGTGTGTGTCTGTGTGTATGTCTGTGTGTGTGTCTTTGTGTGTCTGTGTGTCAGTGTGTGTGTCTGTGTGTCTGTGTGTCTCTGTGTGTCTGTGTGTGTGTCTCTGTGTGTCTGTGTGTGTCTGTGTGTGTGTCTGTCTGTGTGTGTCTGTGTGTCTGTGTGTGTCTGTGTGTGTCTTTGTGTGTCTGTGTGTCTGTGTGTGTCTGTGTGTGTCTGTGGGTCTGTGTGTGTGCGTGTGTGTCTGTGTGTGTCTGTGTGTCTGTGTCTGTGTGTCTGTGTGTGTCTTTGTGTGTCTGTGTGTCTTTGTGTGTGTGTGTGTCTGTGTGTCTGTGTGTGTCTGTGTGTGTGTCTGTGTGTGTCTGTGTGTCTGTGTGTGTGCGTGTGTGTCTGTGTGTGTCTGTGTGTCTGTGTGTGTGTCTATGTGTCTGTGTGTGTCTGTGTGTGTCTGTGTGTGTGCACGTCTGCTTAGTCCTGTCTGACTCTGCAGCTCCATGGACTTTAGCCCACCAGGCTCCTCTGTCCATGGGATTATCCCTGCAAGAATACTGAAATGGGTTGCCATTTCCTCCTCCAGGGCATCTTCCCCACCCAGGGTGCCCTGCGGCTCCTATGCTGGTAGGCGGATTCTGTACCTCTGAGCCACCTGGGAAGCCCAGCACGTGACTTACTAGATCTCAATTTACTTGTCTCTATAGTTGGTATGATCATTTCTCCTTCACAGGGTTGTCAACAATATTCAGTTCAAGTATAAAACTATACGTTTGTTAACTATAAAACACTGTACAAATGCTCTTTGTTTATTGCAAGTCTTGTTCAAAGGAAGGTTTGAAACAATAACATTAAATCTTTTCTCTGCTTTAATAATTTTTTGAAATAATAAAAACTTTATTAAAAACAGTTTGAAAGATGCTACAAAGAATATCAACAATTGGCTCTCCAGGGTTAAAAAAAACCCTGAGCTGTAACATTTGCTAATTTCCACGGTGTGAGTACTCCCACTACAGCCAGTTGCAAGCTACCAACATGATGCTACTGAGGGCAGACTAGGAAAGATATAAGCGTAATGGACTCCAGCACAACTCTGACAAAGAAGCTTTTTACCTGAACCATCTGAGAATAAACTGCTGACCTGATGCATCACCCCCAAATACTATAGCATGTATTTCCCACAAACACAGACATTTCCTCATCAAATTAAGCCACAGTAAAACTATAATAATCAGGAAATGGACACTAATCCAGAGACCCCATGCAAGTTTCACCATTGTTCCAACCAGGTCCTTTATAACAAAGCAACCTAGTTGAGAACCCCATGCTATATTAGGATACCAAGCCTCTTTAGACTCCTCAAGTCAAGACCAGCTCCTCAGGTTTTCCTTGACTTTAATGACCTTGACATTTTTAAAGACTACAAGCATGTATTTTATAGAATGCTCTTTGACGTTCTACATCAAGGATTTGACTGATACTCCTCCTGATTCCATCCTGGTTTTGATCACTGGCAGGCATACTAACAGAGCACTGCTGCGCTCTCCCTGGACCCTATCAAGTGGAGCATCATTCAGTTCTAGCCCTTTACTGACCATGTTTATTTAATCTCTTCATTACAGGGGTACTTGCCAGGCTTTTTCACCATTAGAATACTCTCCACCCTTTTGCGGTCATCAAGTACTGTATGGAAGGTCCTTTGCAGCTATGTCGAGATCCTGTTTCTCGTGACATTTTCAGGTTATCTCTTTATTGATTAGATCTATATAGACTCGTGACTTCCTATTTTATTTCATGAGTTTAAATCTATTATTATCATTATTTATTTCTGTACCAAACTCTGACTTGGACAATGGACACTGTTCTTTGGAAACATCCTTACTTCCTGGAATCTGATATTCTTAGCTCACCTTGTACTACCTCCATCCCAGCCCTGGATTCGGCCATTTCTCCAAGGTGCCCTGTTTTCCTGGACTCTCTGGTAAAGTCCTTAGTGGAGAATGCTATCTAGAAACCAAGATCTGAGTTAGCTAGTTGTATTCGTTGCTATAAGGGTGTCACTGCTCCCGGGCCCTCTCAGAGGAAAGAAAAAGAAAGCATACACACACCTAAACCTAGATTTATATATATATATATATATAGAGAGAGAGAGAGAGAGAGAGAGAGAGAGCAAGCCATGGATTCACATGTGACATCCAATTCTAGTTCAAAACTTCAGACTTTGTTCTAATTTTCTCCCTTCCCATACTTGTATCTTTCTCCTCCAAACGTGAGAAATTAGGTCCTATTTTTTGTTTCGAGATATAACTCATATACTCTAAAATTCACCAGTCAAGTTTACAATCCATTGATTTTCAAGATATTCACAAAGTTGCATAACCATCATTAGAATCTATATCTAGAGCTTTCTTATTATCCCAGAAGGAAACTACAAATCCATTAGCAGTCACTCTCCAAATCCCTCCTCTCTCTATTCTTTGTCAAACACTAATCTACAGTCTTTACAGCACAAGCTGGAATCAAGATTGCCAGGAGAAATATCAATAACCTCAGATATGCAGATGACACCACCCTTATGGTAGAATGAAGAAGAGCTAAAGAGCCTCTTGATGAAAGTGAAAGAGAAGAGTAAAAAAGTTGGCTTAAAACTCAACATTCAGAAAACTAAAATCATGGCATGTGGTCCCATCACTTCATGGCAAATAGATGGGAAAACAGTGGAAACAGTGGCTGATTTTATTTTGAGGGGCTCCAAAATCACTGCAGATGGTGACTGAGGCCATGAAATTAAAAGACGTTTACTCCTTAGAAGGAAAGTTATGACCAACCTAGACAGCATATTCAAAAGCAGAGACATTACTTTTCCAACAAATGTCTGTCTAGTCAAGGTTATAGTTTTTCCAGTGGTCATGTATGGATGTGAGAGTTGGACTGTGAAGAAGGCTGAGCACTGAAGAATTGATGCTTTTGAAGTGTGGTGTTGGAGAAGACTCTTGGGAGTCCCTTGGACTGCAAGGAGATCCAACCAGTCCATCCTAAAGGAGATCAATCCTGGGTGTTCATTAGAAGGACTGATATTGAAGCTGAAGCTCCAATACTTTGGCCACTTGATGGGAAGATCTGACTCATTTGAAAAGACCCTGATGCTGGGAAAGATTGGAGGCAGGAGGAGAAGGGGACGATAGAGGATGAGATGGTTGGATGGCATCACTGACTCAATGGACATGGGTTTAAGTAAACTCTGGGAGTTAGTGATGGACAGGGAGGCCTGGCGTGCTGCAGCCCATGGGGTGGCAAAGAGTCGGACACGACTGAGCGACGAGCTGAACTGAATCTACAGCCTGACTCTACATATCTGCTTCTTTTGGGTGTTATAAATGGAATCAAGCAACATGTGGCCTTCTCTGTCTGCCGTCTTTGGTTTAGCATGGCGTTTTCAAGGTTTCCCCATGCAGCAGCATGTATCACTATTTCATTTACTGTTATCGCTGACTGACCTCCCATTGTGCGGGCATTTCACTTTTTGTCTATCTATTACCCTATTCCCCAGTGATGCTAGTGGTAAAGAGCCCACCAACCAACGCAAGAGACATAAAAGATGTGGGTTCAATCTCTGGGTCAGGAAGATGCCCTGAAGGAGGGCATGGCAACCCGCTCTAGTATCCTTGCCTGGAGAATTCAATGGACACAGGATCCTGGCAGGCTACAGTCCACTGGGTCAAAAAGAGTTGGACAGGACTGAAGCACCTTAGCACAGCACATACACATTCATCAGATACTGGACAACTGGGTTATTTTTACTTTTTTGGCTGTTATGAATAAAATGCTACTATATCATTCATTTATAGATATTTAGGTGAACATCTGTTCAGTTCAGTTCAGTCGCTCAGTCGTGTTTACTTCTTTGCGACCCCATGGACTGCAGCTCACCTCCCTGTCCATCACCAACTCCCAGAACTTACTCAAACTCATGTCCATTGAGTCAATGATGCCGTTCAATCAATTCTCATCCTCTGTCATCCCCTTCTCCTCCCACCTTCAATCTTTCCCAGCATCAGGGTCTTTTCAAATGATTCATTTCTTCACACTAGACAAACATATTTGTATGCAATTGCTGAGTCATATGGTAATTCTATGTTTTATTTTTTAAAGAATTGTCCAAATGTTTTCCAAAGTGTCTGCATAATTTTACTTTCTCACAAGCAATGTAGAATGGTTCCAGTTTCTCCACATCTTCCCCAAACCATAGTCATTCTGCTGCTGCCGCTGCTAAGTCGCTTCAGTCGTGTCTGACTCTGTGCGACCCCATAGACGGCAGTCCACCAGGCTCCCCCATCCCTGGATTCTCCAGGCAAGAACACTGGAGTGGGCTGCCATTTCCTTCTCCAATGCATGAGAGTGAAAAGGGAAAGTGAAGTCGCTCAGTCGTGTCTGACTATTCGTGACCCCATGGACTCCAGCCTACCAGGCTCCTCCATCCATGGGATTCTCCAGGCAAGAGGACTGGAGTGGGGTGCCATTGCCTTCTCTGATAGTCATTCTAGTGGCTGCTGAGTGATATCCCATTGTGTGTTTGGTTTGCCTTTTACTGATAACTAATGAATAAATTCATTGTTCCATGGCCAGTTCTAACTGTCGCTTCTTGACCTGCTTCTTGACAGGTTTCTCAGGAAGCAGGTAAGGCTGTCTGATATTCCCATCTTTTATTGCCATTACTTGGAATGTATATGTCATCCCATTGCCCTCTGCCCTCCATGGCTTCTGATGGGAAATCGGCTGTTAATATTGTTGAGGCTTACTCATATGTGGTAAGTGCCTTCTTTCTTGCTGCTTTCATATATTCTCTTTGTCTTTGGCTTGTAGCGGTTTGATTATAATGTGTATTGGTGTGAACCCTTTGAGTTTCTCCTTGGAGTTTCTTGGATGTGTAAAATGTAGTTTTCATCAAATTTGAAAAAAATTTCAGCCATTGTTTCTTCTAATACTCTTTACATTCTCTCTCCACTCTCCTTCTGGGTCTCCCAGTATTCATACCTTGGTACATTTCATGATGTTTCACAGCTCTCTGAGACTGTTTGTTTTCCTTCATATTTTTTTTTTCTTTTTGTTCCTCCAACTGACAATCCCAGTTGACTCATTGCCAGGTTTGCTGAATCTTTCTTCCACCTGCACAAGTCAAGTCTTCCAGTCAGCCCTTCTAAGGAAGTTTTCATTTCAATTATACTTTTTGACTCCAGGATTTCTATTTGGTTCTTTTTTTTTAATTTTTAAATATTTTTGTTAACATACTATATTTGGTGACACATTGTTTTCATGCTTTTCTCTATTTCTTTAGTCATAGTTTCCTTTAGTTCTTTGAATATATTTTAAATATAAATTTATTTATTTTAATTGGAGGCTAATTACTTTACAGTATTGTATGGGTTTTGCCATACATCAACATGAATCCACCACAGGTGTACACGTGTTCCCCATCCTGAACCCCCTCCCTCCTCCCTCCCTGTACCACCCCTCTAGGTCATCCCAGTGCACCAGCCCCAAGCATCCAGTATCATGCATAGAACCTGGACTGGTGATTCATTTCATAGATGATATTATACATGTTTCAACACCATTTTCCCAAATCATCCCACCCTCTCCTTCTCCCACAGAGTCCAAAAGACTGTTCTATAAATCTGTGTTTCTTTTGCTGTCTCGCATACAGTGTTATCGTTACCATCTTTCTAAATTCTGTATATATGTGTTAGTATACTGTATGGGTGTTTTTCTTTCTGGTTTACTTCACTCTGTATAATCGGCTCCAGTTTCATCCACCTCATTAGAAGTGACTCAAATTCTTTTTAGTGGCTGAGTAATACTCCATTGTGTATATGTACAACAGCTTTCTTTTCCATTCATCTGCTGGTGGACCTCTAGGTTGTTTCCATGTCCTGGCTATTATAAACAGTGCTGCAATAAACATTGGCGTACACGTGTCTCTTTCAATTCTGGTTTCCTCAGTGTGTATGCCCAGCAGTGGGATTGCTGGGTCATGTGGCAGTTCTATTTCCAGTTTTTTAAGGAATCTCCATACTGTTCTCCATAATGGCTGTACTAGTTTGCATCCCCACCAACAGTGTAAGAGGGTTCCCTTTTCTCCATGCCCTCTCCAGCATTTATTGCTTGTAGACTTTTGGAGAGCAGCCATTCTAACCAGTGTGAAATGGTACCTACCTCATTGTGGTTTTGATTTGCATTTCTCTGATAATGAGTGATGTTGAGCATCTCTTCAGGTGTATGTTAGCCATCTGTATGTCTTTTTTGGAGAAATGTCTGTTTAGGTCTTTGGCCCATTTTTTGATTGGGTCATTTATTTTTCTGGAATTGAGCTACAGGAGTTGCTTGTAATTTTTTAGATTAATTCTTTGTCAGTTGCTTCATTTGCTATTATTTTCTCCCATTCTGGAGGCTGTCTTTTCACCTTGTTTATAGTTTCCTTTGTTGTGCAGAAGCTTGTAATTTTAATTAGGTCCCATTTGTTTATTTTTGCTTTTATCTCCAATATCCTGGGAGGTGGGTCATAGAGGATACTGCTGTGATTTATGTCCGAGAGTATTTTGCCTATGTTCTCCTCTAGGAGTTTTATAGTTTCTGGTCTTACGTTTAGATCTTTAATCCACTTTGAGTTTATTTTTGTGTATGGTGTTAGAAAGTGTTCTAGTTTCATTCTTTTACAAGTGGTTAACCAGTTTCTCCAGCACCACTTGTTAAAGAGATTGTCTTTTCTCCATTGTATACTCTTGCCTCCTTTGTCAAAGATAAGGTGTTCATAGGTGTGTGGATTTATCTCTGGGCTTTTTATTTTGTTCCATTGATCTATATTTCTGTCTTTGTGTCAGTGATGACTGTGGCTTTGTAGAAGAGCCTGAAGTCAGGCAGGTTGGTTCCTCCAGTTCCATGCTTCTTTCTCAAGATTGCTTTGGCTATTCGAGGTCTTTGAATATATTTAAATAGTTAATTCAAAGCCTTTTTCTGGTAAGTCCAATATCTGGGTTTTCCTCAAGGAAGGATTCTATAATTGCTTTTTTTTCCTTGTGTATAGGCTATACTCTCTTGTTTATTTGCATGTCTCTTAATTTTTGGTTGAAAACTGGACATTTTAAATAATATAATGTGGCAATTCTAGATATCAGATTGCTCTTCTCTAAGGCTTACTGTTGATATTTGTTATTGTTTGTGCTATTGCTATCTGTTTCATGACTTTTATTAACTAATTCTGAGAAATCTTTATTTGTTGCTGTGAGTGGCAATTGAAGTCCTTGCATAGTAACCTTAATGGTCAGTTAATAATTAGACATTTCCTTAAACAATGAGAACCTGTAAGTCTCCCAGTCTTTGCCAAGGGGCTTCATGTATGTGCTTCAAGATTAGCCAGACAGCTGACAGCTTTGCCTTAGTCTTCACTTCCTTCTTGTGCAGATCCTCAAGGACAAGCTTAAGGAAGAGCTTAAGATCTTTCCGAGTTTTTCCTGAGCATGTGGATAACCACAGACTCACGGCTCTCACATGCACGTGGTTTTCTAGGTTCCCAGGAAAATGCCAGAGCTATGCACAGCCCTACAATTTTACCTCATTCTCTAACTTTTCCTTTCAAGCTTTTTGTTTAGCCTGTTGCTTATCCCAACTGTTATTCACTACCTCGGGTAGTCACAAGGTTCAACAGTTCCCTCTAAGTGTTTCTGACAAAGGCCTTTGGAAAAAAGGGTTTTCAAATGGGGTGAAAGTCAAATAAAAACAGCCTTACAAGTGGGGTCTTCCAGTTAACCACCATTCAAATCAAATAATGGCAATTATCTGAGAGTAATATTCTGAAGGCTCTCCAACCCTATTGTTCCCTCTCCATCAACTTCCTGGCTGCTGGTTTCTACTGAGATTGTGGGCTTGTAATTTTCATGGCTACCACAGAGCTAGAGAGATTGATGAGGCTAGCATACATTAAAATACCATAGGAAATTCCCCAGTGGTCCAGTGGTTAGGACACGGGCATTCATTGCCATGGGCCCAGATTCAGTCCTTGGTTGGGGAAGTAAGATCCTACAAGCCAAGCAGTCAAAAAAATACCATAGAGCTTATTATTCTTACTAAGATTAAGACATCTTTTTTGAATAAATGTTTCCTGCACTGCTTCAAGCTTTTGGTTAATTTCTAGAGCTCTGAAAAAAAAAATCGATTCTAGCCATTTTTGCCTATTTCCTTTTTGCTTTTATAAAAGCAAGAAATTTCAGATGTCTTAACTCTGACATTTTCACTGACATCACCTTGATTTCCTGATTTTTCATATATTTATATATTTGGGCAATCTTTATTTATTACAATACCCCGAGCATACTACCACCTCAACCCTGTGCAGATATCTCCTCATCCCACTAGGCTCTGACATTCCATGCTAGATACCCTACTCACTCTGTTTGGGCCCCCACCGCACACACCTAGTAATACCGCACGCAAATATCCTCCTCTCCTTGCTCGCCTCTGGCTCCCTGGACCTGCGCGGAGCCACCCTCCCTGCCCTACTCCAGGTCAGCGCAGCTTCCCATCCCCCCTGCTACCGCTGCAGATACCTACTTTGCTCTGCCTCACATAATGATCTGAGAACTAAATTGTTCAGGAATACAAGGTGAAAGTGAACCATTTTCTTTCTAAGAAAAGAGAACAAGGAATTGGAGCAGCTGAGTGACTTGTGCAAAGACTCAAAAATTCAGTTCCTTTTCCATTATAATCGTTAAAATCAATGGCTATTATTTGACTGAACACTTTCAAATTATTCAGATCTCAGCATAATTGTCACTTCCTGACCATGCAATCTAAATAACCACCCAGTCACTTATGACCATGTCACCCTGTTTTAATTCCCCTTATTTACCTCACCACTGACGTTTTTCTTTATTTGTCTCCAAGAACAAAGACTGTGTTTTTCTAATTCACTATTGTGTCCTTAATACTTAACCCATTGACTGCTTCATAGTTGCTACTGCTGCTAAGTCACTTCAGTTGTGTCCGACTCTGTGCGACCCCATAGACGGTAGCCCACCAGGCTCCCCCATCCCTGGGATTCTCCAGGCAAGAACACTGGAGTGGGTTGCCATTTCCTTCTCCAATGCATGAAAGTGAGAAGTAAAAGTGAAATCGCTCAGTCGTGTCCGACTCTTAGCGACCCCATGGACCGCAGCCTAGCAGGCTCCTCTGCCCATGGGATTTTCCAGGCAGAAGTACTGGAGTGGGGTGCCATTGCCTTCTCCGGCTTCATAGTTGGTGCTCCATATATATTTGCTGGACAAATGAATAAACTATGGCACAGGGACTTCCCTGGTGGTCCAGTGGCCAAGACTCCACACTCCCAAGGCAGGGAGCCTGGGTCCCCAGTCAGGGAACTAGATCCCACATGGCACAACTAAGACCCGGCTCAGCCAAATAATATTTGTAAATATTTGAAATTGTTTTTAAAAAAAGAGAGTGGCAGTAGAATGCAGAAACCCCTCCAAAGCAAAAGGGATTTAGGATGAGGCATGGAAGAAGGGTCTGTAAGCAACCATCAGGACCAGGAGTCCAGCTGCCCACCTCCACGCCCAGCAGCATAAGGGCAGTGGGAGGGAAAACAGCAGCAGCTCCAGAGGGCAGCAGGGTCAGCAACATCCCGAGTAGGAGCCAAGGTCCTGTCCGAGCACACCGGTGATGGGATCTTCCGGGGAAAGAATCAGAATACAGGGATTTTTGCTGATCACCGGTTGTGAATTCCAGAGGGCACAGCGGGAGGTGAGGAGGGGCAGAGAAGGGACAGATAAGGACTTTATAGGGCCCGCTGGAGGTTATTGCACCCAAGATAAGGGGTGACCTGGGAGTCTGGAGTCCCAGTGATTGTTGACAAACACCAGGATAAAGGGCCTCGGGCGATGAGTCCTGGGGCTCTAGACAGATGGCTGAGGCCAGACGGAAATGGTGGGAGGTGCGAGGGGGTGTTTGGGGCTCCCTCTTTATCTGAGGGGCAGTGTTCCCTCCCTCTGAGGAATCTACCTCAGAGTGGGTAGTGGGTAGAACCAGATTTCCTTGCTGGCATCCTGGCTGCCACTTCAGCTCTTTGTGACCTAGTTTTCTCACCCATAATGTAGAAATATTTATCTACAATGACTAATCTGTGCAAGCCTTCACAAATGGTAAACTCTCATGAGAGTGACACAGTCCAGCTCATCTTTAGCCAGACCTCCTCGGGGCTTCTCGGTCATGTGAGCCGAGAAATGACCTTTCTTTGTGGGCTATGCTAGCTTGAGCTGAGTTCTTTGATTCTTACGACCAAAAGATTTCTGGCACAGACCCTGTTTCTGTAATAGGGAAGAACAGATCTGACTCCATAATGGATTTGTTTCTTTTGCTCTACAAGTTAATCACTAAAGGGATGTTGCCTAAAAGTCTAAGTTATACATCAGGGCCCATCTTTGGGACCCTGCCTCCCGTGTAATGAGTGTTGAGCTAAAATACATTTGTTCAGCTCACAGGAAACATCCTGATCAGACCAGCTTGTGAATGACTACAGAAAGCAAGAATTGAACACCCCACCTCCAGAGTCTGACTTCAACCAGTAGATGTTTGACCTTGCTTCCACACTCTGTTTTTTCTTTGCCACAACGCTCAGCATGCAGGATTTTAGTTTCCCAACCAGGGATGAAACCCATGTCCCCTACAGTGGAAGCTCAGAGACCTAACCACTGGACCACCAGGGAATTTCCCCTGTCCCTTCTTAATATAAAAGAAGCCTGAATTAGAACTCAGGGAGATGGTTTTCTGGGACACCAGCCCACCATCTGGGTCTGCTGGCTTTCTGAATAAATTCTCTATTCCTTGTGCCTACAGTTTGTCTCTCAGCTTACCGGCCTGCTGTGCGGTGAGCAGTACCAGCTTGGACTCTGTAACATTTTGATCTCCATTATGCGGATGAGGAAGCTAAGAATCAGAGAGGTTAAGCTGGCTGCTCGGAGACACACAAAGATTTGAACACAAGTCCATCTGACCTGCCAGTCTGCTCAAAAACAGCCAGACCACCCCAACTCAAAGCCCAAGTACCCAGGATCTTTTATTATTTCTAATCAAGTGTCTTCCTCCCTGGGGGACTCTGCAAAGGCCAGGACTAGACCTTTTGAGAGTTAAGGGGGACCGGTTTGGCAACTTCCCCACCTTGGGCGGATCACCCTGGAGAGTTTAGTGAGTCACAGGCCACGCCTGAGAGGATTAATTTTCACATGGTCCAGTGGTCCAGATCCCAGATCCACGCTTTCTGGAATGTGGCACGCAGAGGACAAGTGGAGAGGTGTTCTGATGGGCACAGGTCGTATCCAGGACGCCCAAGCTGAAGGAGGCAGGAGCCCAGGGCCTTAGCCTCAAGAAAGGGGTGCTAGTTACACTTTCCCTGCTACCCACGCCTCCCGCCCTATACAGGCAGACCTTATTTTACTGCACTTCACTTTATATGCTTCGCTGATAATTTGTTCCTTAAAAACTTGAAGGTTCATGGCAACCCTGTATCGAGCAAATCTACCGGCACTGTTTTTCCAACAGTATTATTGTTTGATTTAGTTATAAACATCTTTTTCTTTAGTCACATGCAGTTGTGAAAGCTGAACTGTAATGAAGGCGGGATGCTAAAGAATTGATGCCTTTTAACTGTGGCGCTGGAGAAGACTCCTGAGAGTACCTTGGACAGCAAGGAGATCCAACCAGTCAATCTTAAGAGAAATCAATCCTGAATACTTGTTGGAAGGACTGATGCTGATGCTGAAACTCCAGTATCTTGGTCATCTGATGCGAACAGCTGACTCCTGGGAAAAGTTCCTGATGCTGGGAAAGATTGAGGGCAGAAGGAGAAGAGGGTGTCAGAGGATCAGAGGGCTGGTTGGCATCAGCAATGCAATGGACGTGAACTTGGGTAAACTCCAGGAGACGGTGAGGTACAGGGAGGCCTAGCATGCTGCCGTCTATGGGTCGCAAAGAGTCGGACACGACTGGACGACTGAACAGCAACATTCATTACAGCTCAGCAGACTGCAGTATAGTTAAATGTAACTTTTATATGCACAGTGAAGCCATAAAATCCTTATTGCCATATTTGTTCCAGTGCAGCTGTCATTTTAGAAATGTTTTGGAAAACATTTTGGACTCATCTCTAAGACACGCATAGAAGTGAAATATAAATACAAAGAAGAAACATCAGACTTCAGGACTAGGGAAACCCTTAACTAGACATAGGGGTTGGGAATGGACTGCAGGACCACATGTCAAATGTTCCTGTCCAGAGTTGCTGTGGTTGAGCTGCCTGGTGGCCAAAGCAAAATGGGAAACTACAGTAATGAAGTTCAGAATACGTGAGTCATGTGGACAGACACAGACTGCCTCAGAGGAAACAAAACTTTTCCCAGCACTTAGCTCAAAAAGAAAATTTTCACACGTGCGTACAAATGACCGTGAATGGCATCATACATCAGTGTCCCTGGTACATCCTTGACTGTACAGGCTGCAATGGGTTTCCTAAGCCTATTTCCTGGAGTATCTTTTGAAGAAGACAACAAAACAGTTCCAACTACAACTCAATGAGAGCCTTTGGAAAGTGGAGTCAAACACAACTTTCTAATGACTTTGCTTGATCCAATAGCATTTCCTAAACTGTGTTCCTCAGAACCCCAGAGTGGTACGCAGTAATAGGTGTTCTTTTAGAGCTCCACAGAAAATAAATTGGAGATAAAATCAGGATTAAACAAAATCAAGCAAGTTTTTTAACTGCAGAATTTCTAGGAGTATTTAATACTCAAGTGTCCATGTGACTCTCCAATTTCAGGTGAAGGATGGACTGTTTTCCATGTTCATGGGCCCCTCCTCTCCACTTATCCCCCACTTTTTTCAGAAGTGCCTTTCAGAAGCTCGCAGAGGGACTGCCCTGGTTGCCAAATGCTTAAGAATCCTCCTTCCAATACAGGGGACACAGGTTCGATCCCTAGTCAGGGAACTAAGATCTCATATGCCACAGGGCAACTATGCCCATGTGCCTCAACTAGAGAAGCCCGCACAGCGAAGTGAAGACCCAGCGAGTGAGGATGAGAACTTCCCACAATCTGTGAGACACTCCGTCTTCAGCAAGGGGGCCAGGGGTGCTCCCTGGGAGCCAAGCCAGGGGCAGACATGGGGTTCCCTGTGATTAGCTGCATGGAACTGGGGAGCAGCTAAGAGAATGCAGACTCAAAGACTCACCGGATGTGCCCCAGCAGGCAGTCAGAAGCGGGTCAAGGGAGAATTCCAAGTTGAAGGGTTAATTAGAGCTAGCCAGAGAAACAGGGGAGGGTGGGACAGGAAAGGAAGTTCAGAGCTGGCAGTGAGAAATGGGTCTAGACCCTAGAGCCATTCCAATTCAAAGAAAATGTGGTCTTAGGGGCTTGTTGCCTGATTTCTATAACCCCAGGCATAGATGCATTGGGATAATTCTGAGTCGGACAGAAGTGGTCTCACCTATTGCTCATTAGTTATGGTTCCAGGCTTCAAGTCTTAAATCAGGTTCATAAACAACTCGGCATAAAACCAGCGGATGATCCTTGGCCAAAATGGCAGATTGAGGAGATATTGTACATATTTGCAAGGTTGAAAAGGCCAGATATAAAAAGTGCATGTCCCAGAATGCACACACTCTGAAAGTCATAGGACTGTCGGTGACAGTGGGGAATGGAGACAACCTGAATAGTCCATTTGTGGGAACTGATCAACTAAAAAACATTCTTAAAGTTTATTTTTTAATTAAAAAAAGTGTTTTGTTTTGTTTTTTTTACTTCACTTTGGAGCATGCGGAATCCTAACTCCCTGACCAGGGACTGAACCTGTGGCCCTGCATTTGAAGCACACAGTCTTAACCACTGGGCAGCCAGGGAAGTCCATAGATTATAATACTTAAATACAATGAGATACCACACGACCTTCATGAGGATGTGATGGTGCTCATTAATCTGGGAAAAGATATATGTAAACTATTCATTAAAAATACAGATTACTAAAATATGATAGCAGAGTCCCATTTCATCCAGAAAAAAAAAATTTTTTTTTTGTATAAGCATGCATAGAAAGAAGGCTAAAGGAAGATATCCAAAATGAAAACTGGTTCTCTGTGGGCTGAGAGACTGTGGGTTATTAATATCTTTTTCTTTACATTCATCAGTAGTGTTTTTTCATTAAGCATGGATCTGTTTTTACATAATTATTTTTTAAAAACAAGTGGGAAAGTCTTTAAATCCATCAGTATTCCTTTAGCTTTTTTTTACATAATTATTTTTTAAAAGCAAGTGGGAAAGCACTGTCTGTTTCCGACCTCCTGAAAAGCAAGTGGGAAAGCACTCTGTGTTTCCGACCTACCGCAGTTGGCACCCAAGCCCTCCCTGTCTCTCTTGCACAGTCCCTCCCTCTGCACCCTCATCTTCATTATCCTGTTTGTGTCACTTTGGTTCCAAATCCTGTTCCTCTAGATCCCTGACTCATCCACCCTCAGGCACACAGACGCTTGAGAAGGATGGCGGCACAGCCAGCCGCGTTCCAGGGAGCACAGAGGTGGGATGTTCTGGACTAAGAGGATGAGTGAAGAGACGAGCCCGCCTAGGGTGAGGAGGGGAGCGGGGGTGACTGGGTGTTTGCTGGAACACAGCTCTCTGGGGCCACCAGGGTGTGCAGTGAGAGTGGCTTGGCCAAGATCAAGATCAGAGGTCAGGCAAGGCTCAGGCCAGTTATGACTGACATCAGTGGCTCATGATCTCACTGCCCTCTCATGCCTTTGCCAGTGACTCTGATACAAGATCAAAAGCTCACATCAGAAATGTCTTTGTAGGGCACAGGTCTGTGTTCATCTGCATGGTGGGATTTCCAAGATGGTCTGTCAAGAGACCTGGCTCTGGTTTCTCCAGCTCACGGCAGACTCTGAAACTGTAACCGCACTGAGGCTGTCCTGCTCAAACTCCTTACACCCCCCAGGGCTGTGTGAAGCACAGGACGGAAGAAACTGCATTACAAAGGGCGGAAAAAAAGCTTTACTGAGAATTAATGAGTTCACATTTGCACAGAAATTTTAAAATTATGTTTTATCTGAAGATTTGGAAGGACTTAATTATCTTTTTTAAAAATTTATATTGGAGTACAGTTACTTTACAATGCTGTGTTAGTTTCTGCTATAACAGTGAAGTAAATCAGCCATCAATTCAGTCATTCAATAGTGTCTGTCTCTTTGGGACCCCATGGACTGCAGCATGCCAGGCCTCCCCTGTCCATCACCAACTCCCAGAGCTTGCCCAAACTCATGTCCATCAAGTTGGTTATGCCAGCCATCTCATCTTCTGTCAGCCCCTTCTCCTCTTCTCTTCAATCTTCCCCGGATCAGGGTCTTTTCTAACAAGTCAGTTCTTTGCATCAGGTGGCCAAAGTATTGGGGCTTCAGCTTCAGCATCAGTCCTTCCAGTGAATATCCAGGACTGATCTCCTTTAGAATGGACTGGTTTGATCTCTTTGCAGTCCAAAGGACTCTCAAGAGTCTTCTCAACACCACAGTTCAAAAGCAGCAATTCTTCACCACTCAGCTTTCTTTATGGTCCAACTCTCACATCCATATATGACTACTGGAAAAACCATAGCCTTGACTAGATGGACCTTTGTCGGCAAAATAATGTCTCTGCTTTTTAATATGCTGTCTAGGTTTGTCATAGCTTTTCTTCCAAGAAGCAAGCATTTTTTAATTTCATGGCTGCAGTCACCATCTGCAGTGATTGTAGAGCCCAAGAAAATAAAGTCTGTCACTGTTTCAATTGTTTTCCCATCTATTCACCATGAAGTGATGGGACCAGATGCCATGATCTTAGTTTTCTGAATGTTGAGTTTTAAGCCAGCTTTTTCAATCTCCTCTTTCACTTTCATCAAGAGGCTCTTTAGTGCCTGTTCTCTTTCTGCCATTATGGTGTTGTCCTCTGAAAATACAAGGTTATTGATATTTCTCCTGGCAATCTTGATTCCAGCTTGTGCTTCATCCAGCCCAGCATTTCATATGATGTACTTTAAAGGGGACGACAGAGGATGAGATGGCTGGATGGCATCACAGACTCGATGGATGTGAGTCTGAGTGAACTCCGAGAGATGGTGATCGACAGGGATGCCTGGCGTGCTGCGATTCATGGGGTCGCAAAGAGTCAGACACGACTGAGTGACTGAACTGAACTGAATGATTTATAGATATCTTAGTGAGGACATCTTTTATGTGTTTGTATATTTGAACCTAGAGTTCTGTGATGAGGTCACAGCTGAAGATATAAATTAGGGAGCCAAGAGCCTATTGGTGACAGTGGGTAATATCCAGATGAGACCAAAGGGGCTGGGAAGGGATTGCCTGCAGGTTTGAAAGCACACCAAAAGAGACCAGATCTTGGAAAGCTAAAAGGGGCGACTGTTTCTAGAAGAAGGAGGGAGAATAAACTTGTTGGTTGCTGCTGAGCCATCCAGTTAGAGAAGGACAGGGAAGTGGCCACGGCATTGGTAACGTAACCAAGCACACGAAACTTAGTGTTTTAAAACATTTTTTAAAGAGATAAGAGGATTCTCTGGTAGTCCAGTGGTTAGGACTTCATGATTTCACTGCCAAGGACCAGGTTGGGAAACTAAGATGCTGCAAGCCATATGGAGCAGACAAAAATAAAAAAAGAAAATAGATTAACAAGGTCCTACTGTTTAGCATGGGGACCTATGTTCAATATTCAGTAATAAACTCTAATAAAGAAAGATACATCATGTATATGTATAATTCAATCTTTGTATACCTGCATACCTGAGACTAATACAGCATTGTTAATCAAGTAGGTATGTGTGTGTGTGAAGTTGCTTCAGTTGTGTCCGACTTCACGATCCTGTGAACTGGAGCCCGCCAGGCTCCACTGTCCATTGGATTCTCCAGGCAAGAATACTGGAGTGGGTTGCCATGCCGTCCTCCAGGAGGTCGTACTGACCCGGAGATCAATCCTGGACCTCATGTCTTATGTCTTCTGCACTGGGAGGTGGGTTCTTTACCACTAGCAGCACCCGGGAAGCCTAATCAACTATACCCCAATATAAAAAGTTAAAAAAAAAGAATACATGTATATGTGTGTGTATAACTGAATCACTTTGCTGCACACCAGAAGCTAACACTACACTATACATCAACTATACTTCAATTAAATTTAAAAAAATTTTTTTCATAAAATATACATATATTTTATTTATTTTGCTCACAAGTCTGCAACATGGGCAGAGTTCAGCAAAGAGCATTCTCTGCTCTACTCAGTGTCAGCTGCGATGGTTCAGAGCCTGGAGGCGGGGATAATCTGAAGGCACGGTCGTGCACACGTCTGGCGGTGGCTGCCGGCTGGGTCTTTTGCTGTGGCTGTGACCAGAGCACCTTGTGACTGTGGCCTCTTCTGTGGCAATCTGGCTTCCTCACAACTTGGTGGCTGGGTTCCCAGCAAGAGTATCCCGAGAAAGACTGAAAAATCCATATCAATATTATGACTGACGTAGCCTTGGGAATCATATAGTCTCACTAGGTGGCTCCGTGGTAAAGAATCCGCCTGTAATACAGGAGACGCAGGTTTGGTCCCTGAGTCAGAAAGATGCCCTGAGGAAGGAAAGGGCAACCCACTTCAATCTTCATGCTGGGAAAATCCCATGGACAGAGGAGCCTGGCTACAGTCCATGGGGTTGCAAAGAGTTGGACTTAGTGACTGAAACATACCACCAGCCACCCTAGTCACGGGCCCACACACTCGAGGGGATGAAGCAGAGACCCCACCCCTCAATGGAGAAGCGTCAAGTTCACATCATACTCTCTCTCTCAGAAGTCACTCAGTCGTCATACTCAGACATCATACTTCTGCTGCTAAGTTGCTTCAGTCGTGTCCGACTCTGTGTGACCCCATAGACGGCAGCCCACCAGGCTCCCCCGTCCCTGGGATTCTCCAGGCAAGAGCACTGGAGTGGGTAGACATCCTACTAGGCGCTTACAAAGTGAAGTGGAGTAGCGTAGTGCTCCCTTTGGAAAACATGATCTATCGTAGTGACTGCTATTTTTGTTCCCCTTTCACCTTGTAGTAGGATGGTGCCCAGTGAATTCAAACTTTAATGTATCTGTTTTTAATTGGAAACTTGATCATTTAAAAGCTATTACATCTTCTCTGTTTGTAACAATGAAAACCACAAGAAATCTTCAAGCAGACATCCATTTGTGGAAGTCTTGAATGGCCTCTCTCTGTTCGGTAGCTATAAATCAAGAAGGCACATGTGGCTCTGGAGAGACAAAGGACAAAGATTTTAATCTATTTGTACATCTGATTACTTTTATGTTTTGCTTAGCAAAGTCCTGGATTTAATTCTATAAGCAGTTAGAATTAGGTTGACCATCCCCCAGTTCAGTTCAGTCACTCAGTCATGTCTGACTCTTTGCGACCCCACGGACTACAGCACATCAGGCTTCCCTGTCCATCACCAGCTCCTGGAGCTTGCTCAAACTCATGTCCATTGAGTTGGTAATGCCATCCAACCATCTCATCCTCTCTCATACCCTTCTCCTTCTGCCCATACTCATTTAAAAAGGAACTTAAAAGTTATGAAAGATTAAGTGGGCAAACTTGACAAAAGGTCAAGGAGCTTTCTGGAAAGAAGGATATCAATACCTTGACCATTTTCTTTTAACATTCAAAGTTATGACAACAGTTTAATTGATTGGAGGGTCCCAACTGCTAAGAGAGGCCAACATGGTCACCTGCCCCATGAGGGAGAGAGGTGTGTGCACGGGTTCCCTGGGCACAAGACCAGAGCCAAGTCATCTGAGAAGATGGCTCGTGCTGAGAATAACCCAGGTTGATGTTAGCATTCTTTCCCAGTGAGCTTGGTGCTTCGGACTTGCTTTGAGAAGAGAGCTTTGCATCTGGGTTGGTGTTTGTGGACTGAGTGTCTGTGCCACTAGTGAACAGGAACCCTGGAAGCCCTGATGTGTGGAGGCAGTGCTCGCAGTTGACACTAATCCTGAGAGACCAGCGCCTTTACCTCTCACAGTGCGGTGGGGGACCACAGCCACACCAGCATCATTAATGGCAACTTTCCCCACTGATTTGACCTCCGGTGTTTGTCATACATGAAAAGCGAAAATACAATTGAAGGTTTGAGGGCTTTCTACTTCATTTACTGATTTACTGGTATTTCCATTTGCTTCATTTGTATCACTTTGTAACATTTAATTTATATTTACCTGTTTTTATAAGTTTTTATTATACAAAAAAATTAAGAATTTGTCTTCCTTTTTTTTTTTTTTTTGGAGGGAAACTATCTTGGTGCCCAGCATTGGTTTATAATTTTTACCATTCATTTATGGATGTCCCTGTTTTATTTACTGTAATATATAGTGAATACCCAGAGGACACCATCCAACTCTAAGATCTAAAACATTACCAATAACTTGTGTATACCTACATGCTCTTTTTCATCCCCAAACCTTGCCTCCCCAACCCTGCTCCCCAGAGTAAGCACTAGATTCAGTCTGTTTTTTATCATCCTTTTATTGACATGTATCATAGAGCTGTGCTGTGTTTAGTTGCTCAGTCATGCCTGACTCTTGCGACCCCATGGACTGTAATCCACCAGGCTCCTCTGTCCATGGGGATTCTCCAGGCAAGAATACTGTATTGGGTTGCCATGCCCTCCTCCAAGGGATCCTCCCAACCCAGGAATCGAACCCAGGTCTCCTGCATTGCAGGCAGATTCTTTACCATCCAAGCCAGCAGGAAAGCCCAAGAATACTGGCATGGGTAACCTATCCCTTCTCCAGGGGATCTTCCTGACTCAGGAATCGAACTGAGGTCTCCTGCATTACAGGCGGATTCTTTAACAGCTGAGCTACCAAGGAAGCCCATCTTAGAGCTATTTAGACCAAAACAATATATTGTCTAATTTTGCTTATTCTTCACCTTTAGAATGGTGAGGAGGGCTTAGCTGCTCAGTCAAGTCTGACTCTATGCAGCCGCATGGACTGTAGCCTGCCAGATTCCTCTGGCCATGGGATTTTCCAGGCAGGAATACTGAAGTGAATTGCCATTTCCTCCTCCAGGGGGTCTTCCTGACCCAGGACTGAACCTGTATCTCCTGTGTCTCTTGAATTGGTAGGTGGATTCTTTCCCACTAGTGCCACCTGGGAAACTCAGGAGGGCGGCAATGGGCAGCAGAGGATGAAATGGTTGGATGGCATCACCGATTCAATGGACCTGAATTTGAGCAAACTCCAGGAGATGGTGAAGGACAGGGAAGCCTGGCATGCTGCAGTCCATGAGGCTGCAGAGTTGGACGCGACTTAGGGACACAACAGCAAGACCTTTAGAAAAAACTCATATTGTATGTAAAGTCTTCATGACTTTCTTTTTATCCCGACATATTTTACTAATATGTAGACACGGCGACTGCAGCCCCTTCATTTTCACTGCTGAGTGACAGCCCGTCATGTGAACACAGCACTGTTTATCTGCCCATTTTCTCCACGATGGTTGCCCAGGTTGTCTCCAGTTCTTTGCTATCATACCTAGTGCTGCTGTGAACTATCTTGTGCCTTCCTGTGACCATGGACCAAGCGTTTCTCTCAGATGTATGTCTGGGAGTGGAACTGATGGGACATGCAAATACTCAGCTCTACAAAAGAATGCCAAATAATTGTTTTCCAATACTAGGCATGGTGTGCTGCGATTCATGGGGTCGCAAAGAGTCAGACACGACTGAGCGACTGAACTGAACTGAACTGGACTGAATACTAGGCATTGTCAGATTTCTTAAGTTTTGTCCATCTGCGTGGTAAGTCACTTCAGTCATGTCTGACTCTGTGTGACCCCATGGACTGTAGCCCACCAGGCTCCTCTGTCCATGGGATTTTCCAGGCAAGAATACTGGGGTGGGTTGCCACACCCTTTTCCAGGGGATCTTCCCGACCCAGGGAAGGAAACTGCGTCTCTTCGTCTCCTGCATTGGCAGGCAGATTCTTTACCACTGGGGCCACCTGGGAAGCCCTCTTGGCCATATAGCAGAGGTTCAGATCCATGGTAGGGTGGCTTTACACGTACCCCAGTACTGGTGATGCTGAGCCTCACCTTGTATTTATTAGTTTATGTATAGTTCCTCTTCTGTGCAACAGCTGTGCATGTCTTCAGATACTGTGCTTTCACATTCCCTTTTCCTTAAATAAACCTTATTTCTTAGAACAGTTTTAAGCTTACAGAAAAATTGCAATGATAGTTCAAAGATTCCCCTATGCCCTCACCTAGTTCTCACTCAAAGAATTTTATGCTCCTTACAGACAAGTGTTTCTTTGTTCTCAGCAGAAGTCTCTCCTGCTTTAATTTCAACCTGCAGCCTGAGAGAGAGAATGTGTGTTTTCCAAGAATTTTCCAATGCCCAAATTAGGCGGCGGGCAAGGAGGGTCACAAAGGCAGTGGTCCTCGAGGGAAGTGAAAGGAAAAGAATCCTTCTCTTAGGACTAGACACGCAGGCCTTTCATTTCCTATGTGCTATTAGTTTGGTGTGAACAAGCTTGTCACGTCAAGAATACATTTGTCAAGGAATGACGAGATCACAGTCCAGGCCCCAGGGGCTGAGGAGGCAGCCTGAGGTTTAGGACAGCCCTGGGTTTTAGCCTGGGCTGGTACTCTTGCCTGGAAAATCCCATGGACGGAGGAGCCTGGTGGGCTGCAGTCCATAGGGTCGCTAAGAGTCGGACACGACTAAAGTGACTTAGCAGTAGCAGTGGTCCTCGAGGGAAGTGAAAGGAAAAGAATCCTTCTCTTAGGACTAGACACGCAGGCCTTTCATTTCCTATGTGCTATTAGTTTGGTGTGAACAAGCTTGTCACGTCAAGAATACATTTGTCAAGGAATGACGAGATCACAGTCCAGGCCCCAGGGGCTGAGGAGGCAGCCTGAGGTTTAGGACAGCCCTGGGTTTTAGTCTGGGCTGGTACTCTTGCCTGGAAAATCCCATGGACGGAGGAGCCTGGTGGGCTGCAGTCCATAGGGTCGCTAAGAGTCGGACACGACTAAAGTGACTTAGCAGTAGCAGTACCTCTTACAAGTTTGGCAAGTTAACTCCCTGGGTCCCATTTTTCTCATCTGTAGAACAGAGACTGCTTCGATACCACCAGTCATGTGAGAACCAGATGGAATCAGTGCTTACACAGAACATGGCGGAGCACTAAAACCACTGCTGCCTTTATTATTGTGGTGATTTTTGTTATTATTTGTTATTATCACTTATTAAAATCAAAATAAGAGCACAGGCTCTGGAATAAGAGAAAGTTGGTTTCAAATCCCAGCTCCACCACTACAACCCTGAGGCAAATTACTTAACTTTTTTTGTGCCTCAATTTCTCCATCTGCAAAATGGGGGATATCTCACAGGATTAGTAGGAAGATTAAATACAATTTTAATCAACTCATGCATATAAGGCATATGCATATAAAACATAGTGCTTAGCACATTGAATGAACTCAGTAATGTAAACTACTATTACCATGTTTGGGTCATGTCCCCCGCTTCTCATTATTCAATGTGCATTGGTCTCCCGTCGGCCACAGTTCCTAAAGGCCTGCGAGCATAGCCTCAGGTCCCGAGCTGATTTAACCAGACCTGGGGTATACTGGGCTTCCCAGGTGGCTCAGTGGTAAAGAATCTGTCTGCCAATGCAGGAACCACAGGAGACGCAGTTTCGATCCCTGGGTCATTAAGATCTGGGGGAGGAGGAGATGGCAACCCACTCCAGCATTCTTATCTGGGAAATCCCATAGTCAGAGGAGCCTGGCGGGCTACAGTCCATGGGGTCCCTGCAATCTTCCCTGTAAGTCCAAACAGGAGCCCTCAGGCCAACAATCCACTTTTTGCTTTGCTTTCTGAGTATCCTCTTGAAGAGGCTAAAACAGAGCCCCAGCACACGTCACCTGGGCGCTGACGCCTTGCCTGTCATGCTCCACTCCCTGCCTTCAGGAGCCTGGCACATTCTACCTTTACCCTCAGCTGCTGGTTAATGCTTGCTTTTGTCTTCTGCACTCTAGAACTAAGCTCTAGAACTGGGGTTCTGCTCAGAAACCCCCCATGGCCTCACCTGGTGGATACTGGCAGAGGCTGGCTCATACTGAAGGTCACTGTGCCCTCTAAGATACAGACATCCCAGATACCACCCACCTCTCCATTCCTCCAGCCCTAGCCCATGCCTCCAGCTGACCCTTGTCTGCCACTAACCTTCTGGCTTCACAGCTGAGACACTGGGGGCTAGCCATTACCTCGTTTGACCCCCACAACAACTCTTGGACTGACTTATTTCAAAGATAAGTAGCCCGAGAGATGCTCAGAAATTTGCCCAGTGTCAGGTGACTAATAACTTCCAAAGAACTTGAGCTCCCCTGACCTCTAGTTCAGGGCCCGCTCAGTTTCCTGTGTCACAGATCCAAAGCTGAGGAAAGCCAGCTCCCTAATTTTCACTTTGGATAAAAACCCAACTTTAAAGTCTTGGCAGGTATCACTCTTCCTGACTCCCAGGCATTTGGCATCAGTTGGTGTATGTTTCCAGAGATATTTTTCTGCCTGGAGGAGAAAAAGAGGGAACATATTTCTGTTTGACTAAGAAACATGTAATCCCAAGGACTCCACACATTTTTAAGCCTTCAAATAGCACAGAGACCCGAGCAACTGGGGGAGACAGGAAAGTACTGAGTTGGGTGGAAACATATAAATTTTATTGCAAAGGGGCCCTTTAGGATATAAGTGCTGTTAATATGATCCCAAGAGGAGGGGAAAGGATTTTCCAAGGTTCTCCCACACTCAGTGGTGCTCTCTATTTCAGAGGGTCTGGGGGCCTTTGGGGCTCAGAGGTCAGAAGTTTTGCCCCGGAGTCCCATGTGTGCATAAGTAGGCACAATGGAATTAGCCCCAG
The DNA here is from genome assembly GCA_006408695.1 of Aepyceros melampus. Lineage (NCBI taxonomy): Eukaryota > Metazoa > Chordata > Mammalia > Artiodactyla > Bovidae > Aepyceros > Aepyceros melampus. The sequence continues at coordinate 102,940 of SJXQ01006777.1, read as the reverse complement.
TGGCCTTAAAAGCCACTTTCAACATTATCAGGAGTCTTTGGTATGTCTTCAAAAAAAAAAGAAACAAACTTCAGATTTATAAACATAAAGTTTGAAAAGGATGGAAAATATGTATAACATGCAAAGAACAACCCAAAAAAACCCACCTGTGCGGCTGTAACATGAAAAAAATAGACCTGACAAAACTGTTACGAGAGACAAAGAAAGACATTTTATAATGACATAATCAACACAGTAGCTCAGATAATATAAATCAGACATTATTTTTAAGAAATGAAAAAAATGAAAAATATATTGAAAATGAGGAATAATATAGAAAACGTTCTTTTATCATAAGGCAGTAAGACACAATTGATAACAGATGTTCAGTTGCTAAGTCATGTCAGACTTTGTGACCCCATGGACTGCAGCACACAGACTTCTTTGTCCTTCACTGTCTCCCAGAATTTGCTCAAACTCATGTCTGTTGAGTCACTGATGCTATCGATCACAATACTAGTATACAAAAGGGCTTTTTCACCTACAAATTCTTTTTTTTCAAAGGGGAAATAGAAATTTAAATTATAATTGCTATAATAGAAGAAATATAATAAAAATTGCTCTAATGTTGGGGACATCACTTCAGCAATCCTTAATATGAAATTTATGAGCTCAAATATTTATAATAAAAATAAATCTTTATTATTGCTTACTTTTTGATTGCTATCTTGATCTAAGTTTAGTTACAGTTTACTCTTCTTAACGTCTTTTTCAAAATATTTTCTTGCATTTTCTATAATTTCTGTAGCATTAAAAATAATACTGTGCTATTTGAACTTATTTTGAGTTTGTTCTTTAGCTTTATATAGTACCCTCCTTTGTTTCAGTCAGTGCATTTTAGTTTGAATTCTATTTTGTCCAATGCCAAGTTTGAGACACCTCCTTTCATTTTAATAAGTTTACTTTATATATTCCTTATCTTTTTAATATCTCTGTTTTAGTCTTGTCGTTAACATATATCTCAGACTTTGGGTTTACTATGATCTAACCTGAAATATTTTTTTATGATAAGAGTGATAATTCTATTTATGTGTATTAATATGAAAGCCATTTTGAGTCTCAAATGTGCTATACAATTTTGTTTTTTATTTATATTGATGTGTGTGGACATTTATATAATTAGAAATAATAAAATTCTCTGCTAGTCTTTCCCTCCTTTCCTTCACCATCTAAATCTGCTCATTGTCTTTTTTAGTGCTAAGCACTATACTTAAATATGGTTAGAACTTTGCTATTTGATTTATCATTTTAAATGATGGTCTTTCATTCTCTATTATTATTTAGGAAGAAGTTTGTGTGTTCATTCCTTTTCCAACTTCTCTTCCCATTCAGCCCTACATTTTTTGTCAGTTCAGGTGATTTTACACTGTCAAAGCACACATATATATGCTATTGTTCATTTTTCACAAATATTTAAAAATGCTTAAATGCACAGTTTAATAAACTCACTGTGCCTCATCTATAATTTTGCCAAAAACTGTCTAATCATTTTTCAGTTGGCTAGATTTTGAAAGTTATTTGCATAAACTTGTACAAAAACATCTTTTGTGATCTATAAAACTTCATTTTGTTTTGATGGTTATTTTCTCCCTGTCATTCCTTATTTTTAGTATTTGCACATTATTTTTATTCATTAATTTTACTTCTGATTTTTTAAATGATTTTGATCAGTTTTTAAATTTGTTTTATTTTTTATTTGTTCTGGCTTAATTATTTCTGCTTACTTCTTTACTAATTTCTTCCCCTGCTTTTCTTCAGATTATATTGTTCTTTTCCATAACATTTTGAAAGAGAAAATTAATATATTTGTTTTCAGCCTTTCTCAGCTCCAAAAATTTGATGAATTTCAAACATGTAGATTAAAAAAAAATCACAGCAAGACTGTAGTAAAATTGCAGGAAAATAATGACAAGAGACATTCTTAAAAGAATCCAGAAAAAAGTTGGATAACATAAAAGAAAAAGGACTAATAGACTAATGATTGACTTCTTAGGAGCAAATATGAAACAGAAATATTTGAAATTTCTTCAATTTCACACATAAACAAAACCCTAAAGACCTATCTGTTCACATAAATCAGGATATATTTATAAGAATATTCATATCAGTAATGTATATGATAGCCCAGAACTTAAAAATATGGTTGGCCCTCTGCATCCAGTTATAGACCCACAGTTGATTGAATCTGTGGATGTAAAACACATTGATATAAAGGGCCAACCGTCCCACCATTTCACAGGCATAGCTCAGAGATAATGTGTATTGGTTCTGGATTACCATGATAAAGCGAGTATAGAAATAAACCAAGTCACATGAATAGTTTGGCTTCCCAGTACACATATATCTAAAAATTAGTGTACATACTTTAAAAATACTTTATTGCTAAAAAACTTGAACCATCATTTGAGCCTTCAGCAAGTGCAATCTTTTTTGCTGGTAAAGGGTCTTATCTCGTTTATGGCTGCTGACTGATCAAGGTAGTGATGGCTGAGGGTTGGGGTGGCTGCAACAATTTCTTAAAATAAGGCAACAATGAAGGTTGCCACATAAATTGATTCTATTATGAACAATTTTTCTGTAGCATTCAAAGCTGTCTGATAGCTTTTTAATTCTTTCAAAGCTTCTTTCAAAACTGAAGTCAACCTTCTTACCCCTGCCACTATTTTATCAACTAAGTTTTATGTCATCTTCTAAAGTCTTCGTTGCCATTTCAACAGTCTTCATAACTCCTTCTCCAGGAGGAGAAGCTTCCATCTCAAGAAACCACTTTCTTTGCTTATCTATAAGAAGAAACTCCTCATTCATTACAGTTTTATCAAAAAATTGCAGCAATTCAGTCATATCTTCAGGCTCCATTTTTACTTCTAGTTCTTTGCTGCTTCCACCACATCCACAGTTATTTCCTGCACCAAAGTCTTGAATCCTCCAGAGTCATGCAGGAGAGCTGGACTCATCCCCTTCCAAACCACTGTTAATGCTGGTATTTTGACTTCTTTCTATGAATCAAAAATGTTCTTTATGCATCTTGAATGATGAGTTCTTTCCAGAAGTTTTCGATTTACTCTGTCTGCATCTATTGGGAAAGATTGAAGGCAGCAGGAGAAGGGGACGACAGAGGATGAAATTTTTGGATGGCATCACTGACTCAATGGCACAAGTTTGAGCAAACTCTGGGAGATAGTGAAGGGCAAGGAAGTCTGGTACGCTCCAGTCCATGGGGTCACAAAGAGTTGGACATGACTTAACAACTGAACAACAACAAATCTACCAGAGGAACTCTATAGCAGCTGTATCCCTACAAAATGTGTTTCTTATATAATAAGACTTGAAAGTCAGCATTATTCTCTGCAAAATGGCTGTTGAGTTAACAGGGATAAAAGCAACATTGACTTCACTGTACATCTAAATCAAACCTCTTGGGTGACCAGGTTCTTTGTCAATAGCAGTAATATTTTGAATGTGATCTATTTTTCTGAGCAGTAGGTCTCATCAGTGGGCTTAAAATTTTCAGTAAGCCACGTTGTAAACAGATTGTTGTCATCAGGGTTTGTTGTTCCATTTCTAGAGCACAGGCAGAGCAGATTTGGGCTTCCCATGTAGGAGACGCAGGTTCAGTCCCTGCATCAGGAAAATCCCCTGGAGGAGGAAGTGGCAGCTCACTCCAGTATTCTTGCCTGGATAATTCCATGGACAGAGGAGCCTGGCAGGCTACAGTCCATAGGGTTGCAATGACTCAGACATGACTCAGCACAGAGCAGATTCAGCATAATTTTTACGGGCCCTAGGACTTGGGGAATGGTGAATGGGCATTGGCTTCAACTTGTCACCAGCTACATTAGCCCGTAAGAAGAGAGTCACCTTGTCCTTTGAAGCTGTGCATTGACTTCTTGTTTGTGGAAGTCCTAGATGACATCTTCTGACAGAAGGCTATTTTACCCACATTAAAAAACCTGTTGTTTAGTACAGCCACCTTCATTAATGATCGTAACTAGGTCTTCTGTATAACTTGCTGCAGCTTCTCCATCAGCACTTGCTGCTTCGCTCTGAACTTCTACATTATGGAGATGGCGTCTTTCCTTAAATCTCAGGAATCACCTCTGGCAGCTTCATACTTGGCTTCACCTTTCTCAGCCTTCAGATAATTGAAGAGAGTTAGGGACTTGCTCTGGAATCGGCTTTGGCTTAAGGAAATGCGGTGGCTGCTTTAATCTTCTATCCACACCACTAAAACCTTCTCCGAATCAGCAATCAGGCTGTTTCACTTTCTTATCACTTGTGTGTTCACTGGAGTAGCACTTTTAATTTCCTCCAAGAACTTTTCCTTTGCATTCACAACTCGTCTGTTTGGCTCAAGAGGACTAACTCTCAGCCTGTTTCACCTTTCAAAATGCCTGCCTCTCTAAACGTAATTATTTCTAGCTTTTGATTTAAAGTGAGAGACGTGCAACTTTCACTTAAACACTAGGGGCCACAGTAGGATTATTCATTGGCCTAATGTTAGTACTGATTTGTCTTAGGCAATAGAGGGTGCTGCGGAGAAGGAGATGGGAGATGGCTGGTGAATGGGTCAGTCATAACACCCACGAAACTTAAGTTTCCCAGTTTGTATGCACACAGTTCATGGTGCCCCCAAATAATTATGATAGTAACATCAAAAATTACTGATTGCAGATCACTATAACAAGCATAGAAAAAACAAGTGTTTGAAATATTTCGAGAATTACCAAACCAAAGCATGACACAGAGACAGGAAGTGAGCAAATGCTGTTTGGGAAAATGACATCAACAGATCTGGTTAATGCAGGGTTGCCACAAACCTTCAATTTGTCAAAAAAAAAAAAAAAATGCAGTACCTGAGAAGTGCAATAAAAGCACTACAAAATGAGCAACGTGATACACTTGTACATAAGGAATTTCCACAGTTATGGATTATGGTATCTATGGGGATTATGGAATCAATCCCCCATGGACACTGTATGAAACAGTGGGACAACTGTACAAGGGACAACTGTACGAAAACATCTATTAGCAGGAGAACTGATACATAAATGTATATTATAGTCATATCATGGCATAGTATATTCTTACAATAGAATACTACATAGTAACAAAAATAAATGTTCTATATCTCTTGAATCAATGTGGATAAACCCAAAACCTAATATTAAGTGAAAAAGCAAGTCATAAAAGAATGTGCTCTGCTTAGCCACTCACTCATGTCCGACTCTTTTGATTCCATGGACTGAAGCCCACCTGGCTCCTCTGTCCAAGGGGATTCTCCAAGGCAAAAATACTGGAGTGGGTTGCTATGCCCTCTTCCAGGGGATCTTCCCAACCCAGGGATCAAACCTAGGTCTCCGGCATTGCAGGCAGATTCCTTACTATTTAAGCCACCAGGGAAGCCCACAAATACTGAAGTGGGTACCATATCCCTTCTCCAGGGGGGCCTTCCCAACCCAGGAATCGAACCAGGGTCTCCTGCATTCAGGCAGATTCTTTACCACCTGAGCTACCAGGGAAGCCTCATAAAAGAATACCTACTGTTTAATTTTGTTTATATAAACTGTAAAAGTATACAAAATGTTTTTCAGCAATATATTTATGTGGTACATAGAATAATGCTCCCTCCAAAGATGTCCACATTGTAATCCTCAAAACCTGGTAATATGTATCTTACTTGGGAAAAGAGATTTGAGGATGTGGTTAAGGACCTTGAGATGGGTGAATCATCCAGGTAGATTCAGCTATTGGGTTGACCAGAAAAGTTCATTCGGATTTTCCTGTGACATTTTACAGAAAAACCCAAATGAAATTTTTGACCCAGCCAATAATTACATGGATCCTTAAAGACAGAGAGTCTCTTCTCACTGTGGTCAGAAGGAGACAAAGCGACTAAGTCACTTGGGGGGAGACTGTGTGACTAAGGAAGAAATTCAGAGGGATGCAACGTCACTAACTCTAAAGATGGAAGATGATCATGAGCCAAGGAATGTGAGTGGTCTCTAGAAACTGGAAAAGGCATGAAATGGGCGCTCCCCTTGAGCCTCTGGAAAGAAAAGCAGCCTTATCAACACTTTGATTTTATAGCCAGCGAGACCCATGTCAGACTCCAAACCTACGGTTACATTTTTTAAGCCACGAGTGAGTTTGTGCTAATTTACTATGTCAGCAAAACAAAATGAATACAATATGTCTGTGCTAAGATTTTTTTTTTTAATGTGTAAGAATGAATTAACAAAACCCCACAATCAGAGTGGATACTCAGGGACAACTGAGGTACTATGCCACATTTTAATTCTCAAAATGGTAAATGCAAGGCAGTCATTTTTACTGCTGCTACTGCTGCTAAATCGCTTCAGTCATGTCCGACTCTGTGCGATCCCATAGACGGCACCCCACCAGGCTCCCCCGTCCCTGGGATTCTCCAGGCAAGAACACTGGAGTGGGTTGCCATTTCCTTCTCCAATGCATGAAAGTGAAAAGTGGAAGTCAAGTTGCTCTACTGTTACTAAACTGTGTAGACACCTTATTATGAATGATATATTTTATATGTAAAAATGTTTTTAAAAGGCAAAGCCATAGGCGAGGGGTGATGCTATAAGCAGGGCATCACTTCACACCCTGAGTGGACACCTCAATCCCATGACTAGATGGATGAGAATCTGAGTTATTACCAGGATACCTTTCTGCATGTTCTGCCCTTGAGAATAACAAGGTCGTGGTAATTTCTCATGATCATGTAGACATTATGAAACTTACCTGTGTTTGAGCCAATTTGCTGGCATCCCAGCTAAGAGGACTGCCCACTCAGTGAGAACATTTCATCCACATGAGCCTGTGGGGAGACCATGAGTGGCAGGATTTGGTGTTAGAGGACTTATGGAAGTGTTGGAGCAAATGTAAGGGAATTGTATGTGGGTGCCCCTGCATGGACCTCCTAAGAACCTACATGTGTGCTCAAAGACAACCAGTGACTGGACGTGTGCCATACAAATGAAAATGCCAGCCCATTAGTGTCTGTCTCCAAAGCACGCATAGTCAACAAGGAGAGACCAGTAGTCAAGACCAGCAGTCAAGAGATGTGAGCCCTTTTCTCTATTCTTCTCCTTCCTGACTCCCTCCAACCCAGTGAAGTTGAGTCTTAGATAGAGGAAGTGGGGAGACAGTGACTGAGCAGATCGTGCCCAGTCTTCATTCCAGGTCCTTTATGCCAAGAGCCTGTCCTGCAATGGGAAGAAAAAGATTTTGAAAAAGATAAATGGAAAAATTAAACTGGGTGGAAGTCAGTTTAATAATGGAAAGTGACCAGATAATTTTAGAACCTGCCCAAGATATCATCAAGGAATAGGGAAAAGGGATTTGACACAGAAAGTTTTAAGACTGTAACTGAAAAAAGAAAGCTGTGTCAACTGAATATTCCACCAAACTGATACCGCTTTAAAAAAAATACATAGGTAGTGAAGTGTCATGTTCAAGTTCAAAGACAGTGGGGAGTATAGCCCTTACATCTAGTGTTGTGACTCAGCCACCTTGAACCCTTGATAATTTATCTAAGCTTTTTTTTCTTAACTCATCTAAAAATGTAGACTAAATCCGCCCAAAAGTATATCAGTTTGCTCAGTTTTCTAACAAAAGGGAATAGCATCTATTTTAAAGTATTTAGGGTGGGACTAGTAAGGATTAAATCAAATTGTAGACACCAAGTAAACACCAGGGTGCTTGACATGTAGTGTGTGCTCATTGAATGTGAACTTTAGTAACTGCCTGAGAGTTTTGGAACTCAGAACTTGGCAAGACTTTCTGGAAATGGTGACTTCTGGGCTATAGGATGAATAATGGTTAGCCTGCAGAGAGGGGCCCCTGGAAGTCCTGGTGAACAGGAGGAGAGGGAGATTCCAGGCAGTGAGAACGGTATAAGCAAAGAAAGCAGGAAACAGAAGCATTGTGATGTTTCAGGGGTGAGGAAGGGATGGTGTACAAACATTTTCATATTTAAGCTGTCAGTCAAAGAGACAAGTCTGGAAAAGACAGATGAGGACTAGATCACAAAAAGCCTCAAGGGCCCTTCTTTATATTCTTCCATGCTCTGCATCCCAGTAAAAGGTCCAAACTTTTCAATTATACATACAAGGTCCTTTTAGATCGGGTTCTGCCCACTTTTCAAAATTCAAAAGCATATGCCATGCACAGACAGATAGATAGATGACTCCGGCATGACCTGATATTTCCCGAATACATTAGAGGTGCCCTGTCACAGAGCTCTGCTCACATTATTCTTAATGCTTGAAACAGTCTTATTCCTCTTTCATGTGATAAATGCCTTCTTTCAAATTTAATGTAATTGGCACCACCATGGGGAAGACTTGGCATCCTTTTGTTCAAGGTCAATAAATATTTACTGGTCCTTCTTCATACATGGCACTGAGTAAGATGCTGAGGAAGCAAAGCCCTTGCCCACAAGAGAGAAAGTCTTCGAGGGAGATGGCCAAATAAATAGGTAATGACTAAACAGTATTAGAACTCAGATCAGTACAGGGCGCCCTGAGAGTCCAGACTTCTAATTTAAACTCGTGGGATCAGAGAATGTTTCCCTCAAGCCAAGGATTCTCTTCCTGGTTCCTGACACTCACTCCCACTTAGATTCCTAGGAGAGGCAAGAGAAGGAAGAGAAAAAAAGGAAGACATGATAAAACTGATTGTGCTTTAGTCTGTGTCAAAAGTTATGATAAAGCACTCTCCAAGAAGGTCTTATATAATCCTCACAACAACCCTGTAAGACATCGAGTTATTATCCCTGTTTCAAAGATGAAAAAACTCAAGTAACAGAGGTAAATCTATTGGCTGGTGTCATCCAGCTAACGGTGGGGAGAGCAAAAACCCCGGTCTCCATCATATGAACTTGAATCCCAGGCTGAAAAACACTGCAAGATGCTCTTGAAAGTGAAAGTGAAAGTCACTTAATCGTGTCTGACTCTTTGCAACCCCATGCACTATACAGTCCATGGAATTCTCCAGGCCAGAATACTGGAGCCAATCCCTTCTCCAGGGGATCTTCCCAATCCAGGGATCAAACCCAGGTCTCCCACATTGCAGGCGGATTCTTACTAACTGAGCCAGGGGAAGACCCATGACACTCTTGGATAGCAGCAAAATGATCCCATTTTTAAAAAGATGATGGTAGATGGAGGGCAATTATCACAATTTTCTATAAATATGGTTTACATGACTCTCTCCCTCATCAGTCCACATCTTCCTAGACTCTGGGAGATTCTCTATGACATAGGAAATAGAGCTTATGTATTATTCACTTATTACCTACAGTCTCCAACAGATAGATGACTCAGAGTTAGCACCGATTAAATGTTAATTTGAAAGCCTGAATGCAGATATGAATGAGCGAATCCTTATATGAATGAATTCTCTTAAGAACCGGAAAGAAGTGAACACATGGGAAGAGCCACAGAGCTTTAGGAGTTGGGGACAGTGGGGAGCAGGCAAAGGTCCAGGCCAGAATGGCAAGTTGCCGGCGCCAGAGAGGTCCAACAGTAGGCAACAGGCAGATGTCCTGGCAGCAGGCAGATCTTGGTGTCAATGATTTGGCAATGGGAAACGGATGGACAAGCAGGCAGGCAGGTGGTTGGCAGCAAGGACTTTGGAAGCAGGTAGCCAGTCGTGCGCCACTAAAGCGGGACCTCATTGCTTTTAAGCACTTGGATAATAGAGTGGCCCTTCTATTCCAGACAACCAAAGCAGGCATTCAGAGGCAACAGGAGCACAACAAAGGAGGTGATCTGAGGCCAGGATCCAAGGTCAGAACCGCACCTTGGGGAGCTCTGATAGGTGCAGAGCCCACGGGCTGTGACTACAGGTCTCTCTCGATTGCCTCTTTCTGGAATCCCTTCTGCTCTTTGGACCAAGAGGCCCTGCAGGAACTGTTGGTTAAGCCTGTTTATAGCAATTTATTGGTCTCAGCTGTAGGGATAGGCGGGCTATGGAAGCAGGAAGTCAGGCACATCATTATTAACGGAAAGTTTCTGTGATTGGGCCAAAACCAGTGGAGTCATCTTTGATTCCTCAAATTCTTTTATACCACACATCCAAGCAGTCAGCAAATCCCATAAGCGCTGCTTTGAAAATGTATCAAGCATCTGACTACTCCTGAAGACTTCCACTGCTACGACTCTGGTCCACGTCACCCTCAGCCCTCACAGAGTTAATTACAATTGTTCCCTAACCCCACTCCTGGCTTCTGCTTTTGTCCTTGCTCCTTAGGTCATAGCCAGAGTGGTCCTATTCTCATTTCACCCCATTTTCTATTTGATTGTTGTCTTTTCTTTTTTTGGTTGTTATCATTTTCTTACTGATAATTAGCAATCCTTTGATGCTGGGAAAGATTGAGGGCAGGAGAAGAGGGAGACAGAGGATGAGATAGTTGGATGACATCACCGACTCAATGGACAGGAGTTTGAGCAAACTATAGGAGAGAGTGAAGGACAGGGAAGCCTGGTGTGCTGCAGTCCATGGGGTCACAAGGAGTCAGGCGTGACTTAGTGACTGAACAACAACAATCTTTTAGGATATTGAATTATATACACCTGCAAACAATCTTCTCAGAGGCTCTGCCTTCTTTCACAGCACTCCACTATTCAAAATGCTTTGATGACTCTTCAATTCTCCAAAAGTATAAGCCAACATCCTGAGCTACAAGGCAGGACACGATTACCTTCTCTTTCTCTCTCTAATCTTATCTCTCACGACCCCCAGCCCACCCTCCCCCGGGTGTTCACTGCTGTTCTAACTGTGACACACACACTCTCACCTCAGGGCCTCTGCGCTGGTTGATAGCTCTACTGGAATGTTCTTTCTCTAGGGATCCACTAACTCAATTTCTTGCTCCCTTCATGTCTTTACTCAACCATCACTTCCTTGAAGTGAAGTGAAATCGCTCAGTCGTGTCTGACTCTTTGTAACCCCATGGACCGTAGCCTACCAGGTTCCTCTATCCATGGGATTTTCCAGGCAAGAATAGTGGAGTGGGGTGCCATTTCCTTCTCCAGGAGATCTTCCCAATGTAAGGATTGAACCCAGGTCTCCCACATTGTGGGCTGACGCTTTACCATCTGAGCCACCCTTTTTGTTAACTTGTGTACAATTTCAGAATCCTTTTCAACTCAAGATGTCCTCACACAATCACAGGTCCTCTTAAGCTTTCCCCTTACAGTTGTCTAACTTACCGTATATTTTATTTACTAACCTTGACTTTTGTTTGTCTCCATCATTATGAATATAAGCTCCATGTGGTTAGGGATTTCTATTTTTTTTCCCCTTTGTTAAGGAACTTCTCAAAGCCCTTAATATGCATTTGCCAAATCCCAAGAAAGAAATTTAGAGATCAATTTCCATTATCTTAGTTTATTTATCAAGTGAATTCATTGTTTCCCAAGTACCAATGTTAAAGTACGTTAACAGTTTGAGAGTTTCAAGACCTATTGTCCTGAATATAGACAGTTGCCCCTTTTTCAGATTCATTGGACTCCCTATTGACTAGAACAAGGATTTCAAAGACCAGACAGACATAACATATTAGAAACATACCAGATATTGCTAACAATTACCACATATTTCTTCCTTAATCTTAGGTGTGACCTCAGGATTCTACTCAACACAATACTGCTGCTGCTAAGTTGCTTCAGTCGTGTCCGACTCTGTACGACCCCATAGATGGCAGCCCACCAGGCTCCCCAATCCCTGGGATTCTCCAGGCAAGAACACTGGAGTGGGTTGCCATTTCCTTATCCAATGCATGAAAGTGAAAAGTGAAGGTGAATTCGCTCAGTCGTGTTCGACTCTTCGCGACCCCATGGACTGTAGCCCACCAGGCTTCTCCACCCATGGGATTTTCCAGGCAAGAGTACTGGAGTGGGGTGCCACTGCCTTCTCCCCAACACAATACTAGCAGATGTTAATTAGAGTTGGTGTGGAGATAAAATGAATTTGCCACATCTGAGATTTTAACCCCTCTCTCACCATACTATGATTTCTAACTCAAATACCCTTCTTCACATCTCAGCATATATTACCAATGGTCTCTGATTTTTCCTAGTCATTCAAAGGGCCACAGTCACCCTTGAGCTCCCCAGCATGATCATTGCTTCATTTCTTATGTTCTGATTCATCTATACAACCTTCACAGTGCCTTGCACAAGGCCTCACGTATTGAAGGTGCTTAATATTTTCTAAGTGGCTGTCAACCAAAAGTATATCAAGTAACTTTCTATTTAAATATGTTATATTCTCAATCTTTCCTTTGGATTCTTACTGCAAATATGAAAACCATTCAAAATCAGTCCTGGGCAATACAAAGAAAGTTCTTCGGGTGCATTTCAATGGGCTACTTTGATCCTGTGTCATTTCTATGCTGTGCAGTTGAGAGTTCTGATTGTAAAACATACAATTTCCTTTTTTATCGTTCTCTTGTCTCCCTCCTAGAAAAAAAGATAAAAACAAATTAAGTGTTTTCATTGATTTCTTCTGGTAACTTCATGGAAGTAAAGCCTATCTCACTTAGATTATAAATTCTCAATGAGCACTACAATATTTTCCACTGTATTTTTATTCCCCATGATGCCAGTACAGATGTTTCTAAGAGCATTTTAAGTGAATGGGTGAATGAATGAATGAATGATTAGATGGAAGAAACTTGAATAGGCAATCATTTAGCAGTAGGTAAATGATACTAATATTCAAATGTGAAGACAGGTGAGACTGTACAGGATTTTCAATACTATATCAACATATCCACACTATAAAACTAGTTCAAAGAAAATCAAGAAATCATGGAGCCTTTAAGAAGCCTTTGGCAATGTGAGTATAGATTTTCTGATCTGCAACTTAAATATATTTCAATATGGGACTCAAAAATTAATCACTTGGACCCTTTTGAATACTAGACACCTTTAGAAAAGGACTACTTTAGAAAGTAGTCCTCTCCACACACATAAACACAAAGATCTGTGTTGACTTTCTGCATCTCTGATCTTGCCCTGCCATGAGCCAAACCTAGAAAAGATGGTGAGAAATTAAATCACTGCCTCTCTCACCTCTTCCTTCATCAAGCTCTGGAAGTAGGTCTGACAAAGAAGAAGCCTATTCCCCAATCAAGCAGTCATTATCTAGAGACTTTTAAAAATCTCACAATAATACAACATTGACCATTACGTTCTGGAACTTTTCTCCATCTGCAAAGAATCTAACTGTAATAATTGATGACTATCGTGTGCTCTAAGTGAGATAAACACTCGACTATTTTTCCATGGTGGAGCAGAGGACTGTTGTCCAACATCACATGAGAGATCTGTTGAACCGAACAGAACGTGAGGATGTGGGCTTCATCTACTGAGAAGTTCTATAAAGTACTTCAGTCAGTTCAGTTCAGTCGCTCAGTCATGTCCGACTCTTTGTGACCCCATGAATTGCAGCACACCAGGCCTCCCTGTCCATCACCAACTCCCGGAGTTCGCCCAAACTCATGTGCATTGAGTCAGTGATGCCATCCAGCCATCTCATCCTCTGTCGTCCCCTTCTCCTCCTGTCCCCAATCCCTCCCAGCATCAGGGTCTTTTCCAATGAGTCAACTCTTTGCATGAGGTGGTCAAAGTTTCGCCTCAGCATCAGTCCTTCCAATGAACACCCAGGGCTGATCTCCTTTAGGATGGACTACTTGGATCTCCTTGCAGTCCAAGGGACTCGCAAGAGTCTTCTCTAACACCACAGTTCAAAAGCATCAATTCTTCAGTGCTCAGCTTTCTTCACAGTCCAACTCTCACATCCATACATGACCACTGGAAAAACCATAGCCTTGACTAGACGGGCCTTTGTTGGCAAGGTAATGTCTCTGCTTTTAAATATGTTATCTAGGTTGGTCATAACTTTTCTTCAAAGGGTAAGCGTCTTTTAATTTCATGGCTGCAATCACCATCTGCAATGATTTTCGAGCCCCCCCCCAAATAAAGTCTGACTGTTTTCCACTGTTTCCCCTTCTATTTGCCATGAAGTGATGGGACCAGATGCCATGATGTTCATTTTCTGAATGTTGAGCTTTAAGCCAGCTTTTTCACTCTCCTCTTTCACTTTCATCAAGAGGCTTTTTAGTTCCTCTTCACTTTCTGCCATAAGGGTGGTGTCACCTGCATATCTGAGGTTATTGATGACTCAAAAACAACTCTATATTGCCAAGCCATTGTGGGAATGTATGGTGTGCACAGTTGGGCATAACTGAAAAAATCACATGAAGGTGTTTATATCTACTTCTGTGGACTCATTCAATGGTACTGAAATATAAATTCACTCATGCTACTCTGAAAGAATATTAATGAGCCTTCTAAATTCAATAACGATCAGTTAAACAATTAAAGGGATATTAACAACCAATGATTTATCTAAAAAATAAAATATATAAGAAATGTGTAACTCTACATCTCATTTCTATATTTGGGAGGCAGACTGTCTTCTTCCTTTTTTCCCATCTCCACATATTAACAAAGAAATACAAGTATTCTTTTGTCTTCTCTGATTCATCCTACACACTTCTTTTTTTTAAACTTTATGACTTCCCTTTTTTTCAACTGAAGTAGAGGAGATTTACAATGGTGTGTTAGTTTCAGGTGTATAGCACGGTGACTCGTTTCCATCCTAAATAAGTTCCCTAAGAAGAGCCTGTCTCTGAAGTTTGATCAAAACCAATTGAAGAAACATAATGAGCCCCATTTACTAAAAATAAAGAAAAAAAGTATTTAAACAAACTATTCTTCAACATTCCACTCTGGAGAATTTTGTCTGGATGAAACAATCCACTCTGGAGAAGTTTGTCTGGATGGAACAATCAGGGTTTCCTAGATTCAAGCAAAACTTCTCCCTCTTCCCTCCATTTTCAAAAGAAAAGCAATCATTAAATAAGCAAGCATGGGAGAAAAGAGAGAATAAAATGTAAAGATGAAGGATACCAAATTAACTGAGATGGATTCCTAATTATAAGTAAATGTACTGTAAATAGTCTGATGCTCTGTACTTTTCCAATTCCTCCTGTCTGCAAATACCTTGTATTCAAACATCCTGTGTGCCTCCTATACCAAAATCTGCTGCTGTATCTAGATTCAGTGAAAAACACATGCAGAATGTCACGGAAATATTCATGATCAAATGCTGCTTTTCATATTTACCACACAGCTGTTTAATGATGCTAAGCCAAGGGGGCTCTGAAATTCCACAAAAAAAGAAGAGAAGGCATCTCTATGTCCAAAATGAACTGAAATCCATTTTTGAGTCATTTATAATCATTTTACACAACATTCTGTGAAATAAACTTGAAAACATAATTCCAGGCTATCATAGGCCTTAATAAAGTTTATTGAATTGAAATATTGACTTGGCCATCATTTGCTATCACTGGCACTCTGGATGGTTCTTAAGACCCAGATATACACACAAGAGGCTGCAAGTGATGAAAGTCATTAAGAAGCGGCTGGTTCCACTCATTTCTCTAACACTTAAAATGTGGCAACTCATCCAGTTCCTAGAGTAATGTCATTGAAGCTTCTGGCTAACATATAAAGGATGACATAACACCCGACAACTAGAAAAGGAAGTTACCAAGCAGTAACATTAGGATTCAGCAAGTAAATGATCAGCAGAAGAGTCAAGTTGTCCAGGTGCAAGCGACTGCCTAAACAACCATGATTACTATTTAGGGAAGTTCACAGAAGCAAGGATCTCTTTCTCATCAAGTATATTTGCTTTAAAGTTGGTTCTAGGAATGCTACTCCGGCATCGAGTTGAAACGCATGTCATTCCATGGAGCTGTCTTTGATGAGGGGACAGGGGAAACAAAACGGTCTATCTCTGCACTTCTGGGACCCAAGAGATTCTGACCAGCAGCAAGGAGGACCCAAGACGAAGTGTCAGGAAAAACAGAATATTCTTCCTCGGTGTGTTATTTATTCATTCAATCATGCACTCATTCACTAAATACTGAGTATGTAGGATGTGTCAAATCTTGTTAAAACAATGAAAGCCTCTCTTCTAGAGGGGAATGAGGAGATAATATACAAGTAAACAAATACAAGCTGATTCAGAGAGTGAATAATGTGTGGAAGATAATAAAGCAAAGGGATCCAACAGAGAAGAATGCCGGGGTAGATTACACTGGGTAGCGGGTTAGACAAAGCCTATTGGAGTAGGTGATATCTCAGCAGAGACCTGTGGGGTATTTAGGACCCTCCTATGTAAAGGGGTAGTGGAGGTGCAAAGGCACCCAGACAAAAGGAACAGCAAGTAGACTTATTGAGGAAAGTAAAACCCACAGGGCAGTATGGCTCTAGCACTCAAAGCTATGGCCTATTCGAGCATTGTATAAGAGAAACAGGCTGGGGCAAGATTAAACAGAAACTTCTCTGCTGTGGTAAGGATTAGGGTTTGTATTTAAAGTGCAACAAAATATCACCGGAGAGTTTAAAGAGAAGCGTGATGTGACCTGGTTATATTTTTTAAAAATTACCCGGCTACTGTTTGGAGAATGGGTTGACAGAGGCTTAGACTGAGGCTACAGCAATGGGACAGGAGAGAAGTAGATAAATTGGGGACACCTTTTTAGAGATGACAGGACTTGTTAATTAATTGGATCTAGGAGTAAAAAATTAGATGTGAGAGTTGGACCACAAAGAAAGCTGAGCCCGAAGAATCAATGCTTTTGAACTGTGGCATTGGAGAAGACTCTTCAGAGTCTCTTTGACTGCAAGGAGATCCAACCAGTCAATCCTAAAGGAACTCAGTCCTGAATATTCATTGGAAGGACTGATGCTGAAGCTGAAGCTCCAATACTTTGGCCACCTGATGTGAAGTACTGACTCATATGAAAAGACCCTGATGCTGGGAAAGACTGAAGGCAGGAGGAGAAGGGGACGACAGAGGATGAGATGACTGGATGGCATCACTGACTTGATAGACATGAGTTTGAGCAAGCTCCAGGAGTTGGTGATGGAAAAGGAAGCCTGGCGTGTCGTAGTAAATGGGGTTGCAAAGAGTTGGACATGACTAAGCAACTGAACTGAACTGAGGGGTAAAGGGGACAAAACAAAGATGATTTCTAAATTTTTGGCTGGAGTGATTGGGTGGAAACAATTAGAAGACCAATAGGTTTGGAAGGGGGTGGATATTTGAAGTTCTGCTTCTGACAGCCTTGTTAAACATAGTAAGAATATCAATCTTTTAGAGAAAATAAGAAATGTATCCCCAAAACATTTACTCAGTACCTAGCACATAGTAATTGTTCATTAAAACTATCATAATTATCTTCAAGTAGAGATGTAAAAGGAGGAGGGCATGGCAACCCTCTCCAGGAGTCTTGCCCGGAGAAGCCCCATGGACAGAGGAGCCTGGAGGCCTACAGTTCCTGCGGTTGCAAAAAATTGGACACAACTGAGTGACTAAGCACAAACACAGTGATGTAAAAGTAGTTGAGGATGTAAAAGAGCTCTGTGAGAGGTCAGATGGAGATGTAAATCGGCATCTCAAACCACGTTTTGGAGGAGGACTTTTTTATTTTCGATGCACCCTGTGTAGACCAATATTCTAGTAGAATTCAACAAAAACCTTTACAAATAAAATAAAGTCCAACTAACTAATGTGCTTGGACGCCAAGGCAATACCAAATTGCTATCATTTTCTTCTCAATTTCTTCTCTTCCTCTCAATTTTATAGGTATCTCTCACCACAGATGAATATGGAACAATCTGCAGACCAGCACAAGCCCCGGGAATACCCTGTGAAGAGCACTAGTACTCAAAGTCAGGGTTAGCTAGAGAGGAAGGCCCTGGAGCAAGCAGAGCCACGATTCAGTGGAGAAGGGGGTGGGTGGAGGAGTCTAGGTGGGTTTTCAGTAAAGGAGCCTGAAATAATGGTAACAGTGTTTGAATGTATGAACACACAGCAATGGGAAACCATATAGATTTACAAGTGTGCAGGGTGCTCAGTCCAGTCTAACTCGACCTCATGGACTGTAATCTGCCAGGCTTCTCTATCCATGGAATTTTTCAAGCAAGAATACTGGAGTGGGTTGCCATGTCCTACTCCAGGGGATCTTCCCCACCCAGGGATGAACTCGGGTCTCTTGTATCTCCTGCATTGGCAGGCGGATTCTTTACGGGCTGATTTACCTGGGAAGCCCATATTTACAGGCAATCAGTTTTAAATAAGAATGAGGGGGGAAAAAAGCCTAATCATTCCTGCCAGGAACTCACTTCTCTTCCCACAGATGTCACATCTGAAGAGAGAGACACCCGCTTCCCTAATTCACCCTCACAAACACTCCAATCTAATCATCGGAGATGCAATCTAACGTTCAGGATGCAGTAAGTACCCAAAGCTCCTTCACTATCAAGCTGGGCTCCGCTTGCGAACTGCACAATTATCAGACCTGATCGCTATGGAGCTGACCTGGAAGGCTGCTTCCAACCTGAGCATCAACACCTCAGCTAGTAATCCAGGACTCTTGCCCTGTCATCAGCTTCTCTCACTCAAAACTCTGGCTCCAGGGGGTCCTGATGTCCGAGACAAGACATATGCCCAGGCCCGAGAGAGATCACCTGTGATCATTCTTAGGAAGAGGGTCAGATTCGGGGCTGAGGACTTGAGTAAAATACAAGAACCCTTGATAAAAGTAGAGTCCCATGGGAAGCAACACTTGCTTAATTTAACCTCATACTTCTTTGAACCCCCTGGGACGGCTTCCAATGGGACACTCCCCCCCC
>SJXQ01006777.1:0-82289 GCA_006408695.1 Aepyceros melampus | reverse complement strand
TGCTTCTTAGCAAACCGAATGTGAAATTAAGTGTCCAATAGAACGAGCACCTCGGGGTGGTATTTTCTTCTTCCTTTACCTTTGGGAAAATGCAGGTGGGGAAGGTGTAAGGGGAGGGGGGGTGGAGTCGGTGCAAAAATGCATACCTTGAGCGTCGGTAAAATAGCTGAGGGGTGTGTGTGTGTGTGTGTGTGTGTAGGGGATGGGGCCCTCTCTTTTGTTCTTTCCCCTCCTTTTGGTCGGAGGAAAGGGAGTTCCAGTGTGCACTGCTTGGGGTAGATTTCACAGCCATCCGGGGGCGAGGAGGTGGAACGCCCACCAAACCCCTAGCCGCTGCCCAGGTGGGTGTATCCGGGACTCTTGCTATAGGTGATGCTGATTCTTTCCATTATCGCTAGAATTCCAGCTCAATAGCGGCTGACTTAGCCTTCCTCCTCCTCTGCCTCGTCTTGTGCTGCGGCAGAGGCTGGGTGCAGACACTCGGCCGTTTCCTCTACTCCCTGCCTCCCTGTCTCTGAAAAATGTCGGAGGACTTGAGGATGGCGGAGAGACAGAGCTGGTCTCGGAAACCACGGATGGGGAGATGCTCCTGGCGAGCGGGAGGCTGCTGGCAGGGCTTCCCCGGCAGCCCGCGCCAGCCTCGGGAGTCCCTGGGCTCCTGGAGACAGGGCAGGGGTCGCCTTGGCCAAAAAGGATGCCCACTGTGCCGGAGACACGCCCTGCGCCCCCCACCTCCGTCCGGAACCCCTGAAGGGACACCCACTCACCTGGGACAATCTCGGTCGTTCTGGCGAGACTGACCTGGCTCCTGGCATAGTAGCTTTCCTGGCCATTCTGACCTTTACGTAAACGTTTCCTTCTTTAAAAAGAGGCACTCGAAGGTTTGTCTAGAGAACTTTGCAGTCTTCCCACAGTTGTTTCTTTTTCTTTTTAAAAATTGTTATACATCCAGACTCTTTCCATCATGGGATGGTTGTCACAAATAATAATGAGAGCAATCTTGTAGTTTGATTCCCGTTTAAAATAAGCGTTTCTGAGACTGTCGTCTGCATTTCCGGCATTCACATCCACTGGTTTTCCGGGTGATGAACCCTCTGAAAATCATTTAATTGGAGAAATGAGAAACGGTTTTCAGTCTTGGAATGAGAAATAATCTTTCTGTCTTGGTTTGATAGCTGCTAGACAGTATGTGTATTAAATACTTTCGAAAACTGTGAAACACTTTGGGTAAATTGTATTGTTTCTTGTGACAACAATAGCAGTTATCTGTGAAACATACATTTTGCACTAATACCTAATGAAAAGCTGATTTGTATTCATTAATTCAAATGAATGAGCCATTTGACCTCCTCCAACTAAGTTACTATTATTAAGCTGTTTTTTCTGTTAGCATTAACTAAAACAATAATTAGCGCACTCATGGGAGAGTAGACATTCACTCTTTTGATAATCTAAAAAACTGTATTTAAAGAAATCATGGTAGAGTAGTTTAACAGTTTTGGGAGATGAGAAAAGTGTTTATTTACAAAGGATTGGATGGTATCATTTATTAAATGAGATGAATCTCCATGACAATGCCACCTGATCTCAGAGCCATGGGCACTTTATCCTTCTTCCTGAATTTGTAGTCTGAAAGATTAAGAGACCCACCTAATTTACAAAACAAGCAAGAGAAGGTGTTTGTTATGCCAAATTCTACCCTCTTGCTCTGGCTCCTCAACTATTCCTTGGTTTTTAGTCCCTACGAAAGAGAATTAACAAAAAGAGTTAATTTTCTATTCCTGTTCATTAATAAGGCATCCAGCTTTTCCTGCTCAAATAGTATCTCTCTGCCTTTAAGGATCTTTCTACAGAGATCTAGGCTTCCTTGTTGGCTCAGATGGTGAAGAATCTGCCTGCAATGTAGGAGACCCAGGTTCAATCCCTGGATCGGGACGATCCCCTGGAGAAGGGAATGGCTACCCACTCCAGTATTCTTGCATGGAGAATTCCAAGGACAGAGGAGCCTGGTGGGCTACAGTCCGTGGGCTCATGAAGAGTTTGGCACGACTGAGCGACTAACACTTTCACTACAGTGTCGTAAACGTCTTGGGCTTTTAAAAATAATAATAATAGTAATAATTTAAAAAATTTCCTTAACATTTCTTACCACTAGGGCCAGGGCCTTTGACGAAAAGGAAAAGTGTTTATATCCTCACCCATTTGACCTTATTATAACAGCCAAATCCAAAAGTAAATTGATAAAAGTTCTGGTTGACTTGAGGATTAAAAGTAAGAAAGCATTTACCTGTTAATTTCCAGTTGTAGAGATAGTGCCCTTCATTTAGAAATCCATTTGCTAAAATACACGGGCTTTTCTGGAAAAGTGAAAGGTGGGCATGGATAAGGAAATATGGAGCCAAGAGAGATGGGAACCTATCCAGCTGCATTTCTGCTGAGAATTCTTTTTCGGATAGCCCATCTCTGCTTCCTTAACAATGAAAATATATTGCACCACCCAGAAGGGCAAACACAAGGACCACTGTACACACAGTGGATGAGAATAAAGTTGCTTATGTGCTGTGCTTAGTCGTGTCCAACTCTTTGCAGCCCTTCGGATTTTAGCCCACCAGGCTCCTCTATCTGTTGGATTTTTCAGGCAAGAATACTGGAGTGGGTTGCCACTTCCTCCTCCAGGGGGATCTTCCTGACCTAGGGATCAAAACCACATCTCCTGTGTCTCCTGCATTGCAGGTGGATTCTTTACCCACTGAGCCATCACGTAACAGGATAGTAAAAAGTATTTTATTTCATTTGATTATTACAGGTAGAGTATAAGCGTGAATTGATTATAGAGGTTTAAAATATATGTTATTTCCAGGGAGTGACCTGGATCCTCAGAAATACTATAAATGTTTATGGAAGTGTTAAAGAAATGAAACAATCCTTAGATTTAGGTAGCCAGGTCTTTTAATGTTAGATTATATTTATCCTCACCATCTCTTCCCATCTCCACTTTCCCCCCAAAGACTTCCCTAATAGCCCAAAAAAATTCCTTTCTCTTGTTATTTCTGCTGCTGTGCCAATACCTAGCATAATATCTGGCAACAGGCAACTATTAAATAAGAGCTTATTCAATGAATGAATTTTGCAGAGTTGGCAAAGATCACAAAAGATTTCCTTGATTTTTACATTTGTTTAGAAGAATGCTCATGTTCATTACCAAAGATGCTAGTTTGAGATTCTAAAGATCAGGTTCATAGTCCTGCATCTTTGGAGGAAGCCGTTTTCGGAATCGTCACTTTGTAAATATTCATGTTTTTGCCATAATACTGCTATTGTTGATCTGTTTCAAACTTTGATTAAAGTTTAAATTACCTGTGGGCAGGCATGGGCATGATGAACACAAGCTTTGGGGCAAGCTGACTTTAGTTTTTGTCCTGGCTCCTCTGTTTAACAGCTTTGTCACCACGGTCAAGTCACTTACCTGCTTTGAGCCTCAGTTTCTTCAGATATATTAGGGATAAACACCCACTTCCTGAGACGTTTGCAAGCATAAATATAGTACAGTATATATAAAGTGCTGGGTATGTGCCTAGCATGCCTTCCAAAGCCTAAAAAACTGCTACTGAATATATGGGGCAGTTTACGACCAATTCATTTCCTATGAATCAACACGCATTTTTTTTTTAAGAATTAAAATCACATTATAGAGCTTCATACTTGCTTTTACAAACAATAGACAGTACTTTGTTGGCATTTTCCAAGAAATTAAAATCAGTATTTTTAGTATAATTGTGACTGCAAAATAGTTCACCTTATGCATTTCAGTTTATTCATCTTTCAATGTTTATGTTATTTCCAATATTTTACTGTTTTAAGTGATGGCATTCTTAGGCATAGGTTTTTATGGCATTTTTTTTCCTTTAGGCTTGATACTTAGGATACCTAGATCTCTCCAAAGTAATATCATCTTTTAAAAAATCATTACTAATTTGATGTGTGAAAATAACATTTTCAAACTTTTATTTCTTTGGTTAGTAAGAATGCTTATAATTTTATTCGACGTGCTTACAGCAGCTTTTTTTTTTGTCTTGAGGATCACTTGTTCAAGGCTTCTGCCACCTTGTCCACTATATTCTGAATGATTTTATTTATTTGAAATGCTAATGTTAATTTTAAGAGACAAGGCACAAGCAAACAAAGAAAGGAAGTGTTTAGTGACAAGACAAGTGGCAGACTGCTGGGATTATTGTAGCTGAACTGACTCCCCCTCACATGGAGTGAAGTAAACATCACCAAAGGCTGGAGCAGGATCCGCCATGCGATTAGGGCTGCTGTGGTGTCCAGAACTCACTGCCGCTTGCCACCATGCTTAGTCCTTCCAAAGTACAGATTTCCTCTTACTCGTTGAGGTCTATCATTTTTGTGTACTGTGCACGTACACTCACACCTTACTAACAAGAAGAATGTATCTTACAGAAGAACTTGAACTTTCTGGCCAACCCGACACACGACATGACACGTTTTTAGATTTTCATTGACTATTGCCAGTTACCAGTGTAAACTTTTGAGATTTCCTGAGATAAGTGAGATTGAAAGGAAATAGGGAAGTCGATGGAGGTCCTCCAGAGCATTAATTGAATGAAATCAAGTAAGTTTCATTATAAGGCCATGCTGTATTGGAATCCTAACTTACCTCATTTTTTAACTGGAGGTGAAACTTAAATATTTAAAAGATGAGACTAATCTGGTACCTTAATGAATCTGTGCTGTAGTGTTTCATGTGATTGAGTGCTCTGATAAGTTCCTGGTTTTGAATTTTTTAATTTTGCGACTATAGACAGTTGGTTTCAAAAGCTTAAATATTTAGCTTGGAAAATCTGTAAAGCCCCTTAGCTGTTAAACTCCTAGAAAGTGTAAAAATTTTTATAATTGTTACTGGTTGCAATTTATCAAATATTGTAAAGCCTCAGTAATACACAATGTGTGAACCTGGAATTTATAATGAACAAGAGGCCTCTGTGGGAGGAATAGTGAAGTCTGGTGGAACAGAAAAGCTTCAAAGTTTCAAATAGAACTGGATTTGCATCCTTGCTCTGCTGTTTACTAGATGTGCAGGCTTTATTTGCTACTCTGTAAGTGCTTTATACTTGAAATTCTAGCATGAGTAACAAACATCTAAAATCTCTCTGAATTCCTTAAACTTTGTGTTTGAGATTAAAAAAAAAAAAACTCTGTGTCAATAAATATGATTTTATTATAGACAATGAATGTGGTTCACAAAGCAAATATTTACTTCCTTGGATTAGGTCACAGGCTTTTCAAGGAACTTCTGATTGGCTGTTGAAATACAAAGGTTATAATTCTAGAGCCATGGCATTACATTAAACAGACACAACCCAGGGGAAATTATGACATAAATGAATGAGCAGGTAAGTGTTTATTTCATTTCTTTAATTATCTTGGGGCTTCCCAGTGGCATCATGAGTTAAATTCAAGGAAAATTCTTTTGTGAAAATTGACAATAGTCTGTATTTCAATAAATGGTAGGGGCTTAGTTTTTATGTTTTTTGGCATATTATGACAGGCTATCTAATCTAGAGATTTTACAAATCCATTTTGGTTTTAGGAAAACTACCTCCTATCTCCACCCTATTTCCCTCAACTCTCTTCCCTTTTCAGGCTTCAGTTAATCAAAATCAACAAAGATTTGAAAGTCTGCTGTAACAAGAGTGGCAACTGTGTGATTTAATTTAGAGTGTGAAAAAGCATACGGAAAGTTCCCCTTGAAAGAGACTTTAGAAGCAGGGAATGCAATTTGGTAGAAAAAGTTCAAACTTTGGATTCAAACAGCCAGAGATTTACCCTTAACATTATTGAATCTTAGTTTCACTTTCCCTTTTCCCTTTCATGCACTGGAGAAGGAAAGGCAGCCCACTCCAGTGTTCTTGCCTGGAGAATCCCAGGGACGGCAGAGCCTGGTGGGCTGCTGTCTATGGGGTCGCACAGAGTCGGTCACGACTGAAGCGACTTAGCAGCAGCAGCAGCAGCAGTGTCATTATCTATAAATTAAAGACTGATTGTGTGTATCTTAAAAATGTTGAGTGATGAAATGATGTCCATAATTTGTCATGTACTGACAATCACTATGAAACTGTTATGGGACTTCCCAGGCAGCACTAGTGGTAAAGAACCTGCCTGCCAATTCAGGAGACTTAAAAGACACGGGTTTGATCCCTTGGTTGAGAAGATCCCTGGAGGAGGGCATGGCAGACCACTCCAGTATTCTTGCCTGAAGAATGCCATGGACAGAGGGGCTTGGTGGGCTGCAGTCCATAAGGTCACAACCATAAGGTCACAAAGAGTACATGACTGAAGTGACTTTGGACACACATGGAACTGTTATATACTGTACTAGAGTTAAACAATGAAAAATAAACCCAAGAATAATTCAAATAATTAAGATAAACCCAAGAAGCATCCAGTAGATGGTAAGTGCTTAAAGGCATTTTTGTTTCTTGTCAGTATTTGTCTTGACTAATGGGTCCTTAATTAATATGAAAGCTGTTCTCCTAGTGTCTGCCATGTTGCCGTGTTATTCTTTCCTGAGCAGCTTGTTTAACCAACCTGTTAAGTGAACATTCATTCATTCATAAACATTCTCAAGCATATATTGTGTGCCAGCCCCTGCGATATGATTTTGGATACAAAAAAAAAAAAAAAATCTTTCTGCAAGTTCACATAGAAGCTTCTTCAACTTAGTATTATTTTGTTTGCATCAGCTGAGCCCTGGTTGTTCTAAGTTTACAAGTCATAACTAGAGATGATGAAGAAGTAATGAGAAAGGATCTCCTGAGGATTTAGGAATTTTAGGCTCATTGACTTCCAAGTGTAGAAATCTGTGCTCCTAAAGAAAGCTCTCGGAGAAGGCAATGGCACCCCACTCCAGTCTCTTGCCTGGAAAATCCCATGGGCGGAGGAGCCTGCTAGGCTGCAGTCCATGGGGTCGCTAAGAGTCGGACACGACTGAGCGACTTCACTTTTACTTCTCACTTTCATGCATTGGAGAAGGAAATGGCAACCCACTCCAGTGTTCTTGCCTGGAGAATCCCAGGGACGGGGGAGCCTGGTCGGCTACCGCCTATGGGATCGCACAGAGTCGGACACGACTGAAGCGACTTAGCAGCAGCAGCAGCAGCAGCAAAGAAAGCTCTAAGCAGAGGCTCAGATAAGGGGAAGGGAAAGTAGGAAGTGGTTCTCTGGAGCTCGGTGGTTGATTTACCAGCCACCAAGTCCAAACCACAGAAGACCTGAGGCTCAGCCGTCTTTGTGCACCCACCCCAACTCCCAAATCTGCCTCTTTAAAGTGACCACGTTTGTCTGCATACAGGTGTACTGTGCCTACCCCCTCTCCCCCTCACTTAAAGGCTACCCTGGGTATCATTGGGATATTATTCGATATGTTGGGGGAGGGGTAAGCAAAGGGAGATAGAGAAAGTGATAACCCTACCCTTCCTCAGGACCCACATTTCCCGTACAATAAATATATTGTCATTTTTTCCCCCAATATGATTGTAGTTCTTTCACTGATAACAATCTTTTTATAATATAGTAAATTGACCAGAAAGGGGTTCCTGGTGGTTCAGTGATAAAGCATCCTCCTGCCAATGCCGGATACTTGGGTTCAATCCCTGGGTTGGGAAGATCCCCTGGAGAAGGGAATGGCAACCCACTCCAGTAGTCTCGCCTTGGAAATCCCACGGACAGAGGAGCCTGGTGGGCTGCAGCCCATGGGGGTCACAAAAGAGTTGGACATGACTTAGCAACTAAAGCAACACGATTGACCACAAATCCAGAATACTCTTTTCAGATATGAAAAAAAGAAGTTTGTTTTTAAAGAAAACCATCTTCAGCACCTACTTGTTGAAATCACTCATGTGATCTCTAAGTCTAGCAACTAGATTTTTCCTGACTAGGATGATGTGTTATCATTTGTAAAACCAGGGTGAAGGCTTCAAGTCCTTCCTAGCAAAATGCTGTGAATGTACAGTTAATTTAGCTATATATAGTAATGAAAGAATTGGCATTATGAATGAATTAACTTGAAAATAGCTAAACCCTCATTTCAGCCACCAGATTTAACTTGCTTATCTTCAAAGCTTTAATTGGGCTGTTAATAAGTAACCATTTGTAGTAATTTGGGGTTTGAACCTATTTCTCAATTTATTTCACTCAGAACTACTATATAACATTTTGCTGGTGACCTGTGAGTTTCGTGTGGTCAAGACTCACTAGATAAAACCAAAGGATAATGTGTATCTTTTTTGAAAGCACTAAGGCATAGCTATGCTGTATATTTCTGTATAATTTTTTATGCTGAAAAGCAAGTGATAGAGAAATTCTTGTACATTGGAATTGTCACCAAAGTTTAATATTTTAAAAAGATGATTTTGTGTCTCAGTGTCTGAGTATATGGGTATGGTTTCCCTTTTTGTTTATGAGTTGAGAGCAGGAAATAACTAACCTGATGCTTGTGTAGTCATAGCCAAATGCTGGGAGAGGAAAATACATACTTGAAAATCCAAGGGGAGGTACACTGTGGTAAGAATGAAAGTCAAGTAAAAAACAGAAAGACTGGGCTCAGAAAACGAGACTATTAGCTACAAACTTAGTACTTCTTAAGGTATAATGTCGTTCAGTACATGATTATGTAACTCCGCTGTATGATGTAACCGCCTCCAGTTTTGTAAATTCATGCGATCTAATCTTAAGAAGGTAATTCCCCCCCCCTTAATTCAGTTTTTTCATTGACTGAACATCTGAGTAATACAAGTGGTGTTTCATGAGGTAGAATTTCATTAAATAAGTGTTAATTCCAGGATGGAAAAAAGTGTAGAGCACTTTTCTTCACTTGGCATAGGTTATGTTGAATAGCTAAAAATTCCTGTAGGTGATACTCAAATTCAACTGCATTGACAGAAAATTTGCTCCAAATTTCTTTTTAAATGTCACTACTCCTAAGTCCATCTTGCATAAAATTAACTTTTTTGTGTGTGTGACAAAGAGATCTTTACATTTTACTTTAAAATACCAGCAATGAATAAATGCACATTGTTTTATTGAGCAGTGGACGGTACAATGACTTAACGTCCCAACTATTTATTAAGACTTTGAGGGAGTGACAAGTGTGTTTGGAGGAGATTATTTTTAAGGGAATGTGGATTTATGGCTTAGCAGAAACACTGAAAGTAATTACTTAGTGAAGCTGCTGATTGCAACCAAAATCTATGTTGCAAGTGGACCCTGACCACTAGCCCCAGGAAAGTCCAAGTCTGGTCAAGTCTGGTTAGATCTCATGCAAAAAGAAGGAAGAACTGGAACTGTGCTTGACATTGGACCCTACAATCTAAAGTATTAAATTATGAACAGGCAGAAATGATGGGAAAAGAGTAGTCTTCTGGTGCACCTGTTAATGGCCCGCATGGGTCTGGTTTTCCAAGAATTTGCATTCTATTTCCAAGTAGCCTTCAGATTCAGCTACTCATCCCTCTCACCTTTTTTGTTTTCTGCCTCTTTATTCACAGTTAATGCAACTCACTGGAGCCTTACTCTGCAACTGGGAATATGTGTGCTCAGTCGCTAAGTCATGATTGACTCTTTGTGACCCCATGGATGGTACCCTCCTGCCAAGTCCCTCTGTTCATGGGACTTTTCAGGCAAGAATACTGGAGTTTGTTGCCTTGTCCTCCTTCAGGGGATCTTCCCAGCCCAGGGATCAAACCTGAGTCTCCTGTGTCTTCTGCATTGGCAGGCAGATTCTTTACCACTGAGAATTGGGAGTAGTATCATTAAATAAGTCATTGCCGAGGCTGAAGGAACCTAAAGACTAGTTGAAGACAGAAAATGGATATGTAAATTGCTATTACTATTCTGTTCTAGGAGAGAAATAAAATGCTGTGAGGAACTTTCAATTCATTTTTAGGTGGTCAGACCAAAATCTGGTAAACATTTCTTGGGGCGGTAACATTTTTTCAAAGTACTGAAAGATGGAAATTTGACAAAGAATGGCCTTCTAGGCTCAGAGACAATGTAAAGAAAGAAAGGCACAGAACTAGGGAAAGTCGAAAAATACTTTGTGGCACAGTTTTCCAGAAGTACAAAGTACGGGCAAGAAATCACAGGATAAAGCTGAGAAGGAGACAGATACTGGCAGGTATTAATATCCAAGTGAAAAGCTAGCATCGTCCTTGATAGGGGCAGAATGCCATGGGTGTCGAATAAATAGGACATTACAGGATGAAGACTGTACATGTCAGGTCTGGGCAGAGCAGAGGAGAAGGCAGCGGGAACACGATTTCAGCTCTTCAGGTGAGAGAACATGAGGCCTGAACTGGGAAAATATCCAAAGGCTCACTGGAGGCAGTTGGGAAGATGATATCATGAAAACCTGTTCTACTCAGAGCTTTCAAGACTTAGTCACCATTGAGATTTAGAAGATGTGAAAAGACCCTTAAAGCCAACGTAGATTTGAGCCTGTATGTTTCTATGCAGATGCCTTTAAGACCTGGAGAAACCAAACTGATGAAGAGGCTGAGTGCAGCTTGGGGAAGGCTTTGCCAGATCCATCAGGGTTGTTGATTAAAAGCCCGACTGATTCAGTAGGAAGCAACAAGTCTGCTCTTAGCTATGTCAATAGAGGCACAGAGCGTCTAGAAGGAAGTTGAGGACACTTCTCTACTATTCTGCGTTTTTCAAACCACAACTAGAATGCTGTTTTGAATTTCTTTCCTTCTGGACATCCTGGTTAGAGTTTTGTGATACAAATAATAAAATGAACAGAAACCAGTCATTCATGGGCAAAGTGATTATTGGAGGCATTTGTACTTTTTTAACCTGGAGTAGAGTAGTTTCCCTAGAGAATGTGTGTGTTTCTCCATTTGGAGAAGAGCCATGTGAAATGATTAGACTCATTTTAAATTGCCCCAGTGACATAACGGGAATAACAAAACCACATGGCAGAGCAGTAAGGAGATAATACGACATTGCCCTGTATCGAATGTAAATTTGGCATTTAATGTAACTTAGCTGTTTGTTGTTGTTGCTTAGTTGCTCAGTTTTGTCTGACTCTGCAACCCCGTGGACCATAGCCTGCCAGGCTCCTCTGTCTGTGGGATTCTCCAGGCAAGAATACTGGAGTGGGTTGCCACTTCCTTCTCCAGGGGATCTTCCTGATGCAGGGATTGAACCCACATCTCCTGCACTGCAGGCAGATTCTTTACCACTGAGCCCCTCTCTTTCAGTTCAGTTGCTCAGTCATGTCCGAGCCTTTGCAACCCCATGGACTGCAGCACGCCAGGCTTCCATCACCAACTGTCTTTACCACTGTCTTAAAAATAGCATTAGAACCAGTGGGCACATGTCCTTGAGATAGGTTTTGCTGTCCTATTGAGAATAACTGTTTAACAGTCAAAGCTGGCTTGGTAGATGGGCTGTCTTGAAAAGTGATGAGTTTACTGCCGAATGTTCAATGGATAAACAGTTGGCAGAGATGTCATGGAGATGAGTTAAGGGTTTGGAGAGTAAAAGAACGGCAAGGCCTCATTCTGACTCTGCAGTTCAAATGGCTCCAGGGAATTTGGAATATAGACTCAGGAGAGAGGTTTCAGCTAGAGGTAAACCTTGAAAATCTTTTATTACAGGTGGTGGTAGGAAGTGATTACCAGAGAAAAATGTTTAGGGAGCAGCAGCAGCTGCTCCCTGGAATAGAATCCCATAGAGTATCTATGTTTAATGGACATGTGGGAAAAGAAGGAAACTGAAATACATGCACATATATATCAATACATTCATTCATAAAATGATCAGAATGGGGAAAAAAAGGTGTTAAAAAGAAAATTATATTCGTTTTTCTCTTTCTGACTTACTTTACTCTGTATGACAGACTCTAGGTCCATCCATGTCTTTACAAATGACCCAACTTCATTTCTTTTTATGGCTGAATATAAAATAGATAATGAATGAGAACCTACTGTGTAGCTCAAGGAACCCAACTCCGGGCTTGTGGTGACCTAAATGAGAAGGATATCCAAAAAAGAGGGGATATATGTACACATACGGCTGATTCACTTTGCTGTACAGTAGAAACTAACATGACATCATAAAGCAACAATATACTCCAGTAAAAATTAATTTAAAAAAGAGAGTGAAGGCACTGTAGTATACCATGAAATCAAGAAAGTGGAATTACTCTTAGCCAGTTTCATTCATATTTATAGTTCTCTCCCAGAAAAGATTGGAAAAGAAACAGGGAAGGAAGAGCAGCTGGTTTTGTCATGTGGCAGAGAGGGTAAGATCAGGAAATTCCTTGGGATTGTCTAGAAAGCACTTGTGATTAATGATTTATACACTTTCTGTTTCCAAAAGGTTTGGGGCAACTTAAACAAAAGCACTTTCACAGAGGGCAATGAAAAGTAAACGGTATATAGGTAAGAAGCCACAGAGAGAAATAAATGGGCGGGGGGCCAGTAAGCATGTCCCAGAACATGGATGTGCAGAAGCGCTCAGTTTCAGCTCTCAAGTTCCAGCCACCAAAGTAATAGGGTTTAACCAGACAGGTTACCTGGAACCCACTGGTAAATGAAGAAAACAGTCTTTCAGAAGTCTTTTTTTTTTTCCTGGCGTGAATTTCTGTGAATTGTATATCCTATGGATTCTCAGTTAAGGAATGGTAGCATATTACACTACCATGGTGCTGCTGAATCAGATGCTGGCTTGCTTTGAATTAGTTTCTTTTTTAAGCCCTTGAAGGTCAAGTATGTAGTATTAAGATGAAGTCTGTAAAAGCCAGTAAGGCAGTAATAATTTGACACGAGCCAGGCGTCTGGTTACTCCTGAGTCTAAAAAATCAGCATGTGAGGTAGCATTAGAAGGAAGGGCATTCGCACTAGGAGACTCTAGGGTAATTCCAGGAACGCAGGGGAGAGAAGACACTACATGCCCTGAAGCCTCAGGTCCTCTGCACACCCACTCCCTGGACGTAAACAACTCTCCTCTTGATCTTTCTCATCACCCACACTTTAGTTAAATGTCACCTCTTTAAAGACCTTTTCTGTACTCTCTAATGTTGGCCCATCCTTATTCCTCCCCTGGTCTGTCATTCTTTAATAATAGCCTACTTTATTTAACCCACAGCATTTACTGTACTGTTATTTGATTTATTATGTCTCCCTCCTTCTTGCAAAGAGAATGCAAATTAGTACACCGGGAAATGCCAAGAACCGAGCAGGTGCACCTTGTGTGGAAGGAATGAATGATTTGTGGATGGGGAGGAACTCAGCTCAGTATTGATGGGATAAACTAAACAAATGGTGGTTCTGGGAATGGAATAAATTCTCCCTAAAGTGCTAGCTGAGAAGGATGATTATCATCATGACAGATTTTACTCTGGGAATTTTAAGAACACTCGGACTTGGAAGAAGAGCACAGATTCTCTGTGCACTTGCCTTTCCACTTATAAGAAGCAGGGTTCCTAATATCAATGTTATGTTCATGAATATTTATTAATTGACTAAAGTTCTAAGGGGAGGAGCTTAAGTGGGAAGAGCACAAAGGGCCCTGTATGTGTGAGGGTTGGGGGGCACACACACATACTCGTTCATGTCTGATTCTCTGCAACCCCATGGACTGTAGCCTGCCAGGCTGTTCTGTCCATGAAATTTTCCAGGAAAATATGTTGGAGGATTGCCATTTCCTGCTCCAGGAGATCTTCCTGACCCAGAGATTGAACCCATGTCTCTTGCGCCTCCTGCATTAGCAGGTAATACTTTACCACTGCACCACCTGGGAAGCCCACAAAGGGCCCTATTTTGTGGCAAATTCTCTTTTTTTTCTCCTCTGAGATGAGACTCTTTAACTTTACCCACTTAACTTTTGAAGAATATCTTTCAAAAATATTGTTTGCTATTTTGGCATAAATAATGTTGCAGGACTCTTTATAAAAGTACTTTGCTATTAGTTGTACCTCCTTTTACGGTCCCTCCAGACAGTTAACAATAAAACCCCTGTTGTGCTGGGGAGTATCATTGTTGGGGGAGGTGTATGTGGGGGTCCAAGAAATGTATAATGATTGCCTCAGGTATAAATCAGTTCTCTGACATCCAAATAGAAAAGCAGAGGTGCCCTTTGAAAGAAGCAAGCGCCTGTGTATTGGAGAAGAAAATGAACCTAACTGATGCTGAGACTGAAGCCAGAACAAAAGGTGGACCTGAGACACAAGTAGACTGGTGGTTTGAATGAACTATGGAGAGGTGAGGACTAAGTAGAGAAGAGGGCATGGCAGCCTGAGGTGGGTAGCAGAACCCAGGAAAAGTGATTTTCAACATTTATTTTAGGTTTAGAGAGGACTAGGTTTGCTGGTTGTGAGAAGCAAAATCATAAATGGAGAAAGTTCCGGGGGAATGCTATGAAATTTCCTGGAGCATAGCTTTTATTCATCCCTGAGAAATGTAAAATGTTTCTATATGAAAACAAAAGCAGATATTGGGAAATAGCATATATTATTCATCATTCATTCATTCAAGGTTAGACCTAATCCTTGAAAGAAACTGTGATTATTTGAGCCCCGTTTTGGGCTTTGCTTCCAGACTCTAGGGTACAAGTATAGCATTTTAGAAGTAGTGGAATTTCCCCAAGGTTATAGACAGACAGGAAGTTTAGAATCATGGAGCATAATAAGCTCAAAAGGTACCTTGAAACCATCTGAGTCCACAAAAATAATGGGTTTTTTTTTTTCCTACCATCTCCTCAACTCTAATATTTTAGCTCATAGATAGAAGAAAGATGTCCTGGAACAAATGTTAGAAATTGCTTTTTTTCCTAATGGTTTTACTGGAAACATCCAAAATGACAAAAAGTTTTTTTAGCTTAGAAGACAGAATAAAAATAACAATCTAGTTTTCCTTGCATGCTGAATGAGGAATTTTGATCATAATATTAACTGTATTATTTAGTCAATTGACCAAATGTTTGGCTGTTAAAAACGTTTGTAAAAACGTGAACAAAGAATTTTCTACTTATATTTTGTTAACTTGTTCCACAAGGGGCTGTCAGTCTAATAAGTGTTGCCTTTGTAATGAGCAAAAGTAAATTACCATAGTTTTGACCAGCTATGAATACAAATTTCAAAATGAAAATGAGTGCGAAAAGTCACAAATTCACTGGGAAAGCAGTCTTTTGAATGTGATATTAAATAAGGTTAATTTCCGTTTATGTTCCTTCTCTTATTTGAAGACAGAGTAGTGAACTGTCATTCAAAAGTAGAGAGATAAACAGAAAACTAAAGTTCAGATCATAAAAACGAAAAGAAGGAATCAGTGTTTAACTGCAGGTCTTTCAAACCACAAAGCAGAAATCAAATTCACTTTGTGTTTCTGTCTTGGGGTTGGTTGTTTCTAATGTCCCACTGCATTTGGCTTCTGTAGGAATAATTTGGGGATGGAAGACAAGTGATTTTGGAAAAAAGTTGTGAAGTAGAAGAGGATTGATGCTGAATGAGAAGCAGACTTTTTGTGTATGTCTCACCCAGTGAAGTTTCTCTTTTAACAAATACTTTGTCGATGTTCAATCACTCAGTTATGTCTGACTCTTTGCAACCCCATGAACTGCAGCACACCAGGCTTCCTTGTCCTTCACTGCCTCCCAGAGTTTGCTCAAACTCACGTCCATTGAGTCAGTAATGGCATCCAACCATCTCATTCTCTGTTGCCCGCTTCTCCTCCTGCCCTCAATCTTTCCTAGCATCAGGGTGTTTTCCAATGAATCAGCTCTTTGCATCAGGTGGCCGAACTTATTGAGTATCTATTAAATGACAGGCTCTGTTCTGGGAGATTCAGATTTATTAAAGAACAAAACAGACAAAAATGCCTGTCTCTAGGAGGTATATATGTTTGATCTTTGATTTTTTTAATTGACTCATAAAGGGAATCCTTTGTAAGACATTCAGGGTCCTTGTAAAGCTGGGCTATCAAATAGATATCTGTGTATATATGTGAGCATGTATGTGTAATGTATTGCTAATAAACTATAATATATACATGTTTATGTATATTAATATTTTATTTTACTCCTCCATTAATTGCAAATAAATAAGANTGCCTCAGGTATAAATCAGTTCTCTGACATCCAAATAGAAAAGCAGAGGTGCCCTTTGAAAGAAGCAAGCACCTGTGTATTGGAGAAGAAAATGAACCTAACTGATGCTGAGACTGAAGCCAGAACAAAAGGTGGACCTGAGACACAAGTAGACTGGTGGTTTGAATGAACTATGGAGAGTGAGGACTAAGTAGAGAAGAGGGCATGGCAGCCTGAGGTGGGTAGCAGAACCCAGGAAAAGTGATTTTCAACATTTATTTTAGGTTTAGAGAGGACTAGGTTTGCTGGTTGTGAGAAGCAAAATCATAAATGGAGAAAGTTCCGGGGGAATGCTATGAAATTTCCTGGAGCATAGCTTTTATTCATCCCTGAGAAATGTAAAATGTTTCTATATGAAAACAAAAGCAGATATTGGGAAATAGCATATATTATTCATCATTCATTCATTCAAGGTTAGACCTAATCCTTGAAAGAAACTGTGATTATTTGAGCCCCGTTTTGGGCTTTGCTTCCAGACTCTAGGGTACAAGTATAGCATTTTAGAAGTAGTGGAATTTCCCCAAGGTTATAGACAGACAGGAAGTTTAGAATCATGGAGCATAATAAGCTCAAAAGGTACCTTGAAACCATCTGAGTCCACAAAAATAATGGGTTTTTTTTTTTCCTACCATCTCCTCAACTCTAATATTTTAGCTCATAGATAGAAGAAAGATGTCCTGGAACAAATGTTAGAAATTGCTTTTTTTCCTAATGGTTTTACTGGAAACATCCAAAATGACAAAAAGTTTTTTTAGCTTAGAAGACAGAATAAAAATAACAATCTAGTTTTCCTTGCATGCTGAATGAGGAATTTTGATCATAATATTAACTGTATTATTTAGTCAATTGACCAAATGTTTGGCTGTTAAAAACGTTTGTAAAAATGTGAACAAAGAATTTTCTACTTATATTTTGTTAACTTGTTCCACAAGGGGCTGTCAGTCTAATAAGTGTTGCCTTGTGTAATGAGCAAAAGTAAATTACCATAGTTTTGACCAGCTATGAATACAAATTTCAAAATGAAAATGAGTGCGAAAAGTCACAAATTCACTGGGAAAGCAGTCTTTTGAATGTGATATTAAATAAGGTTAATTTCCGTTTATGTTCCTTCTCTTATTTGAAGACAGAGTAGTGAACTGTCATTCAAAAGTAGAGAGATAAACGAAAACTAAAGTTCAGATCATAAAAACGAAAAGAAGGAATCAGTGTTTAACTGCAGGTCTTTCAAACCACAAAGCAGAAATCAAATTCACTTTGTGTTTCTGTCTTGGGGTTGGTTGTTTCTAATGTCCCACTGCATTTGGCTTCTGTAGGAATAATTTGGGGATGGAAGACAAGTGATTTTGGAAAAAAGTTGTGAAGTAGAAGAGGATTGATGCTGAATGAGAAGCAGACTTTTTGTGTATGTCTCACCCAGTGAAGTTTCTCTTTTAACAAATACTTTGTCGATGTTCAATCACTCAGTTATGTCTGACTCTTTGCAACCCCATGAACTGCAGCACACCAGGCTTCCTTGTCCTTCACTGCCTCCCAGAGTTTGCTCAAACTCACGTCCATTGAGTCAGTAATGGCATCCAACCATCTCATTCTCTGTTGCCCGCTTCTCCTCCTGCCCTCAATCTTTCCTAGCATCAGGGTGTTTTCCAATGAATCAGCTCTTTGCATCAGGTGGCCGAACTTATTGAGTATCTATTAAATGACAGGCTCTGTTCTGGGAGATTCAGATTTATTAAAGAACAAAACAGACAAAAATGCCTGTCTCTAGGAGGTATATATGTTTGATCTTTGATTTTTTTAATTGACTCATAAAGGGAATCCTTTGTAAGACATTCAGGGTCCTTGTAAAGCTGGGCTATCAAATAGATATCTGTGTATATATGTGAGCATGTATGTGTAATGTATTGCTAATAAACTATAATATATACATGTTTATGTATATTAATATTTTATTTTACTCCTCCATTAATTGCAAATAAATAAGACTAAAGATCATGGCATCTGGTCCCATCACTTCATGGGAAATAGATGGGGAAACAGTGGAAACAGTGTCAGACTTTATTTTGGGGGGCTCCAGAATCACTGCAGATGGTGATTGCAGCCATGAAATTAAAAGACACTTACTCCTTGGAAAGTTATGACCAACCTAGATAGCATATTAAAAAGCAGAAACATTACTTTGCCAACAAGATCCGTCTAGTCAAGGCTATGATTTTTCCTGTGGTCATGTATGGATGTGAGATTTGGACTGTGAAGAAAGCTGAGTGCCGAATTGATGCTTTTGAACTGTGTTGTTGGAGAAGACTCTTGAGAGTCCCTTGGACTGCAAGGAGATCAGCCAGTCCATCCTAAAGGAGATCAGCCCTGGGTGTTCATCGGAAGGACTGATGCTGAGGCTGAAACTCCAATACTTCGGCCACCTCATGCAAAGAGTTGACTCATTGGAAAAGACCCTGATGCTGGGAAGGATTGGGGGCAGGAGGAGAAGGGGACGACAGAGGATGAGATGGCTGGATGGCATCACTGACTCGATGGATGTGAGTCTGAGTGAACTCCGGGAGTTGGTGATGGACAGGGAGGCCTGGCGTGCTGCGATTCATGGGGTCGCAAAGAGTCGGACATGACTGAGCAACTGAACTGAAAGGCATGCCGTATCAGACTGAAGTATGAAAGGAATTTTCTACATTTAATTATTTGTAAACTGACATGATATCAGTCCATTTCAAACCAATGTATTGTACTACTCCAAATACATTAGTTGCAGTTCAGAAAATCCTGGAATGAGAGGTCAGAGGAAGAAGAGTCCATGCTCCTGCCTTCCCTCATTCAAGGAAATAGAGCTGATAGCATCCCAAGTTCCGGGCACCAGGGGGAGAAGTGAGCTTATTTTTCTTAGGCAAGAAATCTGTCTTCCCTCCAGGAATTTCCCAGGAATGAGCCGCCTGTTTTATATTCATCCCTTAGCTCTTTCTCACATTTGCTCTTGCTTCCCTGTGTTCTGGGCTCTGAGATACATTTCAGAGAATTGAGAGCATAATGAACTGATAGAGAATTTTGAGGAGCATCAGAAAATTTAGATCATATTTAACAGAGGTAGAAAACCAAAAGAAATATGTTCCTGAAATGTGTATTTAGGTAATAAGATAGGAATGCAGTTTTACTGTGTCTAAGCTCCTGGAAAAATTATATATGGTAACTGTATAGTGTGTGAGCCAGAATGGAAGTGAAGTGAATAAAAATGAATAAAGCTGTAACAGAGAAGAAGCAAAGGCAGCTTAAAATTACAAGGAAGGATATGGTACTTTTTTTTTTTTTTTTTGACAGATGTTTAGCAGATCCCCCTGTAACTGACATGTATGCAAAGTTTCCAATTATAGGAGAAACAATATTTCCTAAAGTGGAGCAATCTGACCTCCTCTTGTATCTGTGATTTATTTTGGTTCATAATGACATATACAGAATCATAGAATGCCTTTGTTTTCAAGGGTAGCATTGAAGCAAGAAATGAAGACTTATCAGGAGCTGTTAGGGATTTGATTGTTACCAAGGGGAAATGAAACAAATCTGAATGTATTCTAAGAAAATAAGTAACGATAGCTAATGCTTTGGTTGGTTTTATTTGTTTTACAATGATGGACTTCACAAATGTATGAGTATTCCATATCTGCTTGCAAGATAGTGAAGGACAGAGAAGCCTGGCATGCTGCAGTCCATGGGGTCACAAGAGTCAGAGATAACTGAGTGACTGAACAACAACAGAAGAAGGGATATTTTTACAGCTGAGACTTTAAAATAATAAGTTTTAAAGTTATGTGTTTGGGGAAGGAATGAAAATGTAATTATCATAGTGCCTGATGTGATAGAAAATATGATACATACTTTAAGTTTATTTTTACCAGTAATTGTTTGGTACAATGTGAAAATTGTATTATATAATTTATCTAGTTTAACTTAAAAGAACAATTAAAGACTTCATAGTAAAATGAAATTAATTTAAATAAATTATTACATTTGTGTTAAACTTGTTTTTTGACACTTTAAATATAACTGTAATACTGTTAAGAGGTGTTTGCAAAAAACTTGGCATGCCAGTGGTTATAGTATATAGTGTGTGTGTGTGTGTGTGTGTGTATGTTAGTTGCTCAGTCATGTCCGACTCTTTGCAACCCCATAGACTGTAGGTCTCCAGGCTCCTCTGTACATGGGATTCTCCAGGCAAGAAAACTGGAGTGGTTGCCATTTTCTTCTCCGCAGTATGTAATACTATACTGCTAAAATGTGTGTTTAATCTTGAGATGGGATTTTGGAGAACTGAATCCTAGCTGTGGCCGTAAAGCTAAGTCGTGAACTCCTGAATCCTAGCATGCCTGAGAGCTGTAATATTCAGATGAGATCACTGTCATGGCATCACAATGTTTATGCTGGTTCCCACTAGTCATCTGGGATTGCTCATCAACCATGGATCTGGGTGATTTACAATGTAGTGAATGCTTCCTCCTAAAGGAAGAGTTCAGAGGCAGACTCTGCACTGTTTGAGGATGAGTGTCTTCCTTTACTTTCTTCCCCACTCTTCTACCTGCAAAGACCAATATATATGCTTACTTCCAGAAAGTGATTTCTGCTCTGCCACGTCTGGGCCTTTGCTCGACATTTTTCTGCCTGCATCGCTGTACATATGTCCCTTCACATTCCTAAATCCTGACCATCTTTGAATGTCTAAGCTCAAGTCCGAAGACCTTCACGAACCCTCATCTGGCCTCCTCCAAGTGGCCTCTCTTTGGAAACTGCCTGTATCATAACAATGACACATGTTCTTTCTTTTTTTCTCCATAGCTTATTTTTTTTCATTTAGACACGTGTATTGTCTTCTCCATGAGCAAACGCTTTCCGTTTCCATGCTCTTATCCAACGGTGGCATCTACACAGCCATCCACACTGGAATTCCAGCAAGCAGCCTTGACTGATCCTCCTCATACAACCATCACACCCTTGCTCGTATCTAACTATCCCCAACCGAGCCTTACTCTGCCTCTTGGGAACTTCTTACCTCTGCCCCATTTCCCCATTTCTGCTCTTCCAGTTCACTGTCAGCATCTTGCCTGGGCTCCTTGGCAGCATTCTCTGTCCACCTGTCCTCCACACCAGTGCCAGGATGAGCAAGCATATTACTCCTGACGCTGCCCTAGAGTTAGGAAGCATGCACTGGCTCTTATCACCTACAGATAAAATTCAAATACTTTGCATGTCTCGCTCCTGATTCCTCCCTACCTGCCTGTCTGTCCGTGATTGCTTTTTATTCTCAGGCACCTAATACCCTAGTTACATTGAATCAATGAATGAATCTATCTTTAAAAGACAGGCCATGCTATTATAAGTCTCCTGGGGTTTGCTTATAGTATTACCTCTAGATGGAATGTTTGACCTGCCTTTATCTACTTGGAAAATCTCACACATTGCTTTCAATAGAACTGTTTCTAGCTACCCCCAGCATAATTCTGTGCTTGCTGCTAAGTTACTTCAGTCGTGTCCAACTCTGTGACCCCATAGACAGCAGCCCACCAGGCTTCCCCATCCCTGGGATTCTCCAGGCAAGAACACTGGAGTGGGTTGCCATTTCCTTCTCCAGTGCATGAAAGTGAAAAGTGAAAGGGAAGTCGCTCAGTCATGTCTG
This sequence comes from Aepyceros melampus, assembly GCA_006408695.1. Lineage (NCBI taxonomy): Eukaryota > Metazoa > Chordata > Mammalia > Artiodactyla > Bovidae > Aepyceros > Aepyceros melampus. The sequence continues at coordinate 60,451 of SJXQ01006777.1, read as the reverse complement.
ACTCTTCGCGAAACCATGGACCGCAGCCCACCAGGCTCCTCTGTCTATGGGATTTTCCAGGCAAGAGTACTGGAGTGGGGTGCCATCGCCTTCTCTGAATTCTGTGCTTACTCCTCCACAAATGAAAATTTGGTAGAGACTTTTATGATCTCACAACCAGGTTATAAGCTTATTAAAAAGTGCAGAAGCTTTTCTTTAAATGTCCCACACAAATAATAGGTCTCTGTATGCAGGTTAGGAAGCAACAGTTAGAACTGGACATGGAACAACAGACTGGTTCCAAATAGGAAAAGGAGTACGTCAAGGCTGTATATTGTCACCCTGCTTGTTTAACTTATATGCAGAGTACATCATGAGAAACGCTGGGCTGGAAGAAGCACAAGCTGGAATCAAGATGGCTGGGAAAAATATCAGTCACCTCAGATATGCAGATGACACCACCCTTATGGCAGAAAATGAAGAGGAAGTGAAGAGCCTCTTGATGAAAGTGAAAGAGGAGAGTGAAAAAGTTGGCTTAAAGCTCAACACTCAGAAAATAAAGATCATGGCATCCAGTCCCATCACTTCATGGGAAAAAGATGGGGAAACAGTGGAAACAGTGTCAGCTATATTTTTCTGGGCTCCAAAATCACTGCAGATGGTGATTGTAGCCATGAAATTAAAAGACGCTTACTCCTTGGAAGGAAAGTTATGAGCAACCTGAATAGCATATTCAAAAGCAGAGATTTTTTTGCCGACTAAGGTCCGTCTAGTCAAGGCTATGGTTTTTCCTGTGGTCATGTATGGATGTGAGAGTTGGGACTGTGAAGAAGGCTGAGCGCCAAAGAATTGATGCTTTTGAACTGTGGTGTTGAAGAAGACTCTTGAGAGTCCCATGGACTGGAAGGAGATCCAACCAATCCATTCTGAAGGAGATCAGTCATGGGTGTTCTTTGGAAATACTGATGCTAAAGCTGAAGCTCCAGTACTTTGGCCACCTGATGTGAAGAGTTGACTCATTGGAAAAGACTCTGATGCTGAGAGGGATTGGGGACAGGAGGAGAAGGGGATGACAGAGGATGAGATGGCTGGATGGCATCACCAACTCGATGGATGTGAGTTTGAGTGAACTCCGGGAGTTGGTGATGCACAGGGAAGCGTGGCGTGCTGCGATTCATGGGGTTGCAGAGTCAGACATGACTGAGCGACTGAACTGAATAAGTGTTTATATATTCAGTTCAGTCGCTCAGTCATGTCCGACTCTTTGCGACCCCATGAATCGCAGCACGCCAGGCCTCCCTGTCTATCACTGTCTGTGAATCTGGAAGTTTAATTGTCAACCCTCTTTGAAATCAGCCATGCTTTGTAATCCAGTTGCAAGGTAGACACAGAGTAACATCTGTTTGCCAGGTAGCCCAAGATTATATGGCCTGATGAAGAAGACATACTTGGGATGCCTAGGATCAATCTGTTGACATTGATCAGATTCCAAATTCCATGATGCTCCTCTGCCAAAGTTTTATTTTCTTGTTCTGAGCAAATCCCCAGATCCTTACATTGTGTGATCTGTCCACATCTCCTGCACCAACCCTTCCCCCCGACCCCAGTTCTCAGAATCCGTCACCTTCCGCTCTCCACCCTTGCTGCTGGCCCAGCCATGTTGTTTTTGCGTCACTAAGTCACATCTGACTTTTGTGCTAGGCTCCTCTGTCCATGGGATTCTCCCAGCAAGAATACTGGAGTGAGTTGCCTCTTCCTTCTCCAGGGCATCTTCTCGACCCAGGGATCAAACCCAAGTCTCTCGCATTGGCAAGCAGGTTCTTCACCACTGAGCCCTCAGGAAAGCCCTGGCCCAGCCATACAGCTTTTTGTCTATTCATGTAGTGGGCCAGAGTATTCCCAACTCAGACCCTGTGTTCCTCTTACCTGGAATGTTCTTCCCACAGACCTCCGTGTGGCTTACTCCCTTACCTTCCTTATCTTTCTTTGTTCAAATGTCACTTTTCAGGGACACCTTCTTATGCCACTGTTTAAAATTGGAAGCTCCTCCTCTCTTTCACCTTGTTTCTCTAAATAGTACTCAGAAGTTCTGTGTGATTTTTATGTCATCTATTCACTACTGTATACCAGCTATCAGAGCCAGTCTCAAAGTAGCTGTTCAATAAATATTCGTTGAATCAACCAATGAAGCCATTTGTTACGTGCAAGAGCTCTTCTTATATATCCAACAAATATATTTCTCTTTGAATAAACTTTATGTCCATGATCCACTTTCAGGCCTAGTGGTTAGTTAATGGCTGACCTTAGTCAAACATGGTCTGGATTAGAGGGATTTAGCTTGCGTTTCACTCCTGACTCTGTCACTTTCTAATTATGTGACATTGAACAAGTCATTGCATCTTGCTGGGTCTGGTTTGTCTCATTTTTTAAAAAACAGGGCTAATAATACCTAATGAATTACTGGGAATATGACAAACTATAAACTTCTGTAATCATGCTAGTTGGTAACTATTTTTTTTTTTTATTACCTGTGTGAAAAGCGAAAGAGGCAGCATGGCATAATGAAGAGTTTGAACATAATTCAACAGATAGGGATTTGAGTTCTGACTCTAGCACTTATTAGCATATGACTCTTGAGAAAATTTGCCTCCTTTTCCATAAATAAGGAAGTGTTTTATCTCAGAATAGATTGAAATATCAAATGAAGTGGCATAGTGTGCCATGTTTCAGCAATTCTGAGATGCACACGTTTTCACATTTTAACATTTCAGAAATCGGTATGCACTGTATAGCTGATGATGTCTTCAGTTCAGTGATGCATGATGTGTATTTCAAACCTTTCATACGTGAAACATGGTGGTAATTATAGTTCAGAATCTTTCAGATCACTCTGACAATTTTAAGATATTTTCCTCTGTATATGTTTATGTATGACTGAGTTCCTTCTCTGTTCACCTGAAACTATCATACCATTGTTAATCTGCAATGGTGGTGGTTTGGTTGCTAAGCCATATCTAACTCTTTGCAACCCCATGGACTGTAGCCTTCTAGGCTCCTCTGTCCATGGGATTTCCCAGGGAAGAATACCAGAGTTGGGTTGCCATTTTCTTCTCCAGGAGATCTTCCCGACCCAGGGATTGAACCCGGGTCTCCTGCATTGCGGGTGATCTCCTGCACTCAAGGCAGATTCTTTACCAACTGAGCTACGAGGTAAGCCCTAATTGGCTCTTTGTTGTTCAGTCATTCGTGTCTGACTCTTTGCAACCTTAGGACTGCTGCACGCCAGACTTCCCTGTCCTTCACCATCTCCCAGAGTTCACTCGAACTCATGTCCATTGAGTCAATGATCCCATCCAACCATCTCATATTCTGTCACCTCCTTTTCATCATGCCCTCAATCTTTCCCAGCATCAAGGTCTTTTCCAATGAGTTGGCTCTTTGCATCAGGTGACCAAAGTATTGGAGCTTCAGCTTCAGCATCAGTCCTTCCAAAGAGTAATGAGGGTTGATTTCCCTTAAGATTGACTGGTTTGATCTCCTTGCTGTCTAAGAGACTCTCAAAAGTCTTCTCCAGCACCAAAGTTCAAAACCATCAATTCTTCAATGCTCAGCCTTCCCCAAACAAACAAAAAGTTTTAAAAAACAGATACTTTCTTCTCTTCCTCTATTGGGAAAAAGTGGCCTTCAATAAAAATGTTAAAGTAGTCATATCACCTTAAAATATTTAATAGCCTTTATTTTGTAGGTTGTCTTTAAACTTTTTATGATTTTACCGAAAGAAAAGAAATTATTAATTTACTTAAGGCATTAACCGCAAAGTAATTTGCTCATTTTTTTTTTCTTTGAAATAAGAGGAGGGCATTTTGTTTTCCTGAGTCTCTCTCCTTATATCTTCAACTCTGGTTTGGTTTACACTTTCTCTTCCCTTTGGTTTGGTCATGGAAGACAAGAATAGAAGAATATCCTAGCAACCCCAGCAACCACACTTTAACATAATATGGTTGCTAGGAGAAAAGGGTAGTAGCTGCACTTGAAAAGCACACGTGGCGCTGTCATCCCAGAGGAGCCAGTGGGCTGTGGCAGAAACCCACAGATCGAAGCAGCATTCTCCACCACGCCTTCTGTGGAAGGGCATGGAAATAGAACGCTGTCATCATAACTGCCCTCCATCAATGGCAGTAATATTTTATACTTTACTTTAAATAAAATATAAACACAAAGGGAATGAAAAAGTTACTGCTAAAGATGTCATCAAAAGATAGGCAGCATTTCAGCCCATTATTCCTCATACACTTTTCTTAAGCTGAAAACAAATAATCCAGGTTTCTTGTCTAGCAGTAGGTCATTCCTCAAATATTATATCCTCCTGTATCTTGGGGCTTGTGTAGTGTCCTTGTTTCCAGTGAACAGAATTGAAAAAGAGGAGTGCTATATGGGTTATTGTAAGAAATTCTGCACACATTAGCCATATTCTTTGCTCACCAAGCCATAAAAATTCTGAGATGGATGTAGTAAATGTCCTTAATGACTTTCGATCGAGAAAAACTTATTGCACAATTCATTGTATTCATTCAGCCATTATGGTTGAAATTCTACCAAGTACTAGCCAGTAAGTGTCAGGGCTGCGGCTAAAATTAAATATTTTAGAACACATGAAACAAGACACATACACAATGAAAATAGAATGCTTAATGTTTGCATTGTACTTTTCCTTATGTGAGGAGAGCACCAAAATGTTTTGGGTTTAGCCCTTATTAGCATTTGAAAGAAAGTTAATATTCAGAAAGAAAAATATTTGGGCATCCATCTACATAAGCCAGCCCTTGGGTGGCAACTGTGATTAGATTCCTCCACAGGCACAGAGTGTCTGGAGGGACCCTCAGGGGCACTGCTGTCTGTGACACTGTGTTACAGCCACAGGAATGAGATAGACTAAAAAAATGTCTTATGAACTATGCCTGAATCATTTCAAGGGGACTCAAATAGTTGTCTATCCTAATGGTTTCACTGTGTGCTTATTAATAGGTTATGGACAAAGTCCAAACTCAAGTGTACATGTATTAGATTCTATATCTACATTTTTAGACTCAGGAACATCTGATTCCATTCATCTAGTTGCAAAGCCTTTATAATTCAGCTACTTTCATTTTTCTTTTCTAGAAGAAGTGATTAACCAGATCAACATGTAGGAAGCCCTTCTAAGTCATGAGCCCATGCCAACTGATTCTTCCATCCTTTTCCCCCTTTGAGCTGTACATTAAAAATGAGAGTATTAGCTTCCATTTGAGTATGCTTCTTCCCTAAATAAAAATGAAAATAGATTACAGAATGATGTGGATGTGACTTCAGTGAGGAAGCTAAAGACATTTTTTTCTTTGACTAGAAAAGTCTAAAGATTTGTACCCAGTAAAAAAATTCCAATGTAGTTCATTATGCTGCTTCTTCATAGCCCAAATCATATCTCTAGGAATGTAGCAACTTTTAGAACTAGTCTTCCTGTTTGTTCAAATATGTTTGTACGTTGTATTTGTAATTCTGCGTAACTTGGGAAATGTCTGAGTTTTGCCAGCTCTACTCTTCTAGAAGATGACAGAGTGTGTCTCTGGCATTATTATATTTCCTGTCCTCCCTACTGGTGTCCCATTGGACATTTCACAGCATCAGCTACTGTCCACTGTTAGAACTTACTGGAGGACTTAGATGGTAAGTGTTATCACTTCTCTTAATAGAAAACTGAAAGGAGCAAAATGTCTTCAAGTATAAAGGCCAGTCACTGTATTGATGGAAGCCAGACAATGAATTTTGTATTCCACTGGTAGTTACCACTTACAACCATCCAACATAAATAATCACCAAGGGTGGCATATACTATTAACTGGTAAGGTCAATCCTATAGTCTCCATTTCTATTTTATAAAGAGATTCTGCTGTAAATAGAAATAACATCTGCCATTATTTTTAAAGCAATAGTGTACAATATAGAATAGAATAAAGCATGAACTTTGAAGCCTACAAGACTATGTTTGAATGTTAATTCCAGTATTTAGAATATGGGCAAATTGCTTAGATTTTTTGAAGCTCAAGTTTTCACTTTTAAAGTGGAGAGACTATGTGATAGAATTAAAAGGAATAAATTAGGTCAATTAAAACATCAGGCAATAATGTCCCATATGTATTAGTACTTAAACTATTATTTCTAATTCTTTTTGCTCTCTGAATTCTAACCCCACTTATAACATTTGATTCTAGAGAAAAGTTGATATGGAGAATTACATTGGAATATAAACAAGACGGCTTCCCTAATAGCTCAGTTGGTGAAGAATTCACCTGCAATTCAGGAGACCCGGGTTCAATTCCTGGGTCAGGAAGATTTTCTGGAGAAGGAATAGGCTACCCATTCCAGTATTCTTGGGCTTCCCTTGTGGCTCAGATGGTAAAGAGTCTGCCTGCAATGCGGGAGACCTAGGTTCGATCCCTGGGTTGAGAAGATCCCCTGAGAAGGGAAAGGCTACCCACTCCAGTATTCTTGCCTAGAGAACTCCATGGATTGTATAGTCCATGGGGTCACAAAGAGTCGGACACAACTGAGTGACTTGTGTGACTTTCACTTTCATAAACAAGACAGAATAGAAAAACTATGACAAATAGGAGCCTATTATTGCCTCTAACAGAAAAAAAATAAAATACATACACTGTGGCAGTATATAGTAAAGAATCTGCCTGCCAATGCAGGAGACAGGAGATGTGGGTTCGATCCCTGGTCGGGAAGATCCGCTGGAGTAGGAAATGGCAACCCACTCCATTATTCTTCCTGGAGAATACCATGGAAGGAGCCTGGGGGCAGGGTGTAATAGTCCAGGGGATCAAAAATATTTGGACATGACTGTATATGAAACACAAAATTATTTTCTCTTTGAATACACAAGTTATCTGATACTACTTTTACATAAAAATTTGATTAATCAGAACACTCAAGGGAAAGAAGCCTCTAGGTAAATGATCTGCTAGGTTAATTAAGGCTCAACAAGTTTCCTTTAATTTCTTGGGAAAAAATCCTGTCAAATTGAAAATGTATTCATTCACTTTTCTGCCCTCTCAAGAAGAATGTCCTGAATATAAATGGGGGAGTGGTAGCATCTCAAAAATATTATTCAAACTTGTCCTCATTTAAAGGGTTATAGATTTAAACAGCAGAAGCTGAAGGTAGAGTGCTCAGTCATTCCATCGTGTCTGACTATTTGGGACCCTATGGACTGTAGCCTGGCAGGCTCCTCTGTCTGCGGGCTTTCCCAGGCAAGAAGACTGGAGTGGGTTGCCATTTCCTGCTCCATGGGATCTTCCTGATCCAAGAACTGGACCTGGTCTCCTGCATATCCTGCCTTAGTAGGTGGATTCTTTACCACTGAGCCACCTGGAGCCCAATAACATTTGAGGAAATGAGTGCCAAGTGCTGTGATGGGTCCTTTCGTGCATATTCCCCTTGTGGAGTAATAATTGGACAGATGAGGAAATGAAAGTGTAGAGAATTTAGGTAATCTGCTTATAGTTATTGAAGTAATACATGGTGTAAGTAGAATTTGAATCCAGGACTTCTGGTTCAAAAGCCTAATCTTTTTTTTTTCCCCCACCCAATCTCATATTTATTTTTCTTTATAAAGAGACTTATACAAAGTAACTTAGATTCCAATGAGAGAGAAATTTGATGTAGACAGAATGGCACACTTTCCCCCAAGACAGATACAGCTATTTTAGAAGCATTTTCTCATAATATGCTTCTCTACGAGGGCAGAAACATAATTTAAATTAAGTCAGATTGTACTTATTTTAACTTCATCCCCTGCCAAGAGCTATTTAAAATTTAGTCCAAATCTTCTCCATTCAATGTTAAAAAATAGATTAATTAAAAGTTCTGAGAGTATCTAAATGTAAATCAATAAACATTAAATATTAAAAATAAAGGCAAAGTCACTTTTCATTAAACTCTGCTAGAATGAGAGGGAAAGTTCCAAAAATCATGGTTTCATTTGAAAAGCGTGTTCAAGGGAGTGAGTGACTTACATTTTTATTTCAGCTAAATGCCACATGGGTGTGTGTGGGTTCACCTTCATTCTGCAACCTACTGTGTCTAGATCACATCATAAAATTTATCATCCAAGTTAGTTTCATGTCAGAAAGGCTCTCACCTTGAACTAAGATGTGAATATGATTGGTTCCATGCAAATCAGAATGAATGGGTCCCCTAACAGTGACCCTAACAGTCTCCCACTCTGGTATTTTTGGCCTTTCTTTCTCTCACTCACTTGATGCACTTCCTTATAATTATTCCTAGGAACACTATACATGGGACATCCTTCTTGCTCACCATTTCGCCTTCCAGACCAGTCTCTCCAGCTCTTCCCTAAGAATCTCCAGGTTTAAACCTCATGTAATCAGATAAGTATATTCAAAAGCAGAGATATTACTTTGTGGACTAAGGTCCGTCTAGTCAAGGCTATGGTTTTTCCTGTGGTCATGTATGGATGTGAGAGTTGGACTGTGAAGAAGGCTGAGCTCAGAAGAATTGATGCTTTTGAACTGTATTGTTGGAGAAGACTCTTGAAAGAGTCCCTTGGACTACAAGGAGATCCAACCAGTCCATTCTGAAGGAGATCAGCCCTGGGATTTCTTTGGAAGGAATGATGCTAAAGCTGAAACTCCAGGACTTTGTCCACCTCATGTGAAGAGCTGACTCATTGGAGAAGACTCTGATGCTGGGAGGGATTGGGGGCAGGAGGAAAGGGGGATGACCGAGGATGAGATGGCTGATGGCATCACTGACTTGATGGACGTGAGTCTGAGTGAACTCCGGGAGTTGGTGATGGACAGGGAGGCCTGGCGTCCTGCGATTCATGAGGTTGCAAGGAGTCAGACATGACTGAGCGACTGAACTGAACTGAACTGAATCGGATAACATGGCCTTCCCTTGTGGTTCAGCTGGTAAAGAATTCACCTGCAATGTGGAAGACCTGGGTTCGATTCCTGGATTGGGAAGATCCTCTGGAGAAGGGAATCAGATAACATAACCCTCTACCACTCAATACTCTCATCCACTTAACTCCTGGATCACTCCCCCTCATTTCTCACCCAGGGTCTCTCTTGGTGTACTGTCTCTCTCACAGCCTTACTTCTGTTCTTAAGAATTTTAAAGATTCCTCCTTGAGTTCATTGCCCTCTTTTTTCCCAGTGATCTTGTTTTCCATCCTGTGCTAGACACTCGCTGTCATGTCATTCCTCCTTAAACTGACACGTGGCAAATTTCTGCACCTCCTCCATAATCTCAGCATTGGACCTCATCTTCTCCAACTGCATTGCCTGCATCGTGTGTTCATTCTTCTCCCAGATTTCAGCAACCTTTTGACCACGTGGGGGCTACAACTTGGTTGATTCACTGTCCTTCATACCCTTAATGTCCTCCACTCCTGGCTGCTGAAGCTTTAAAAAAAAATCGTCACTGGATTCAGTAAAGTTCAGTTCAGCTGCTCAGTCGTGTCCTACTCTTTGTGACCCCATGGACTGCAGAATGCCAAGGCTCCCTGACTACCACCAGCTCCGGAGCTTGCTCAAACTCATGCCCATAGAGTCGGTAATGCCATCCAACCACCTCATCCTCTGTCGTCCTCTTGTCCTCCGACCTTCAATCTTTCCCAGCATCAGCATCTTTTCAAATGAGTCAGTTCTTCACATCAGGTGGCCAAAAGATTGGAGTTTCAGCTTCAGCATCAGTCCTTCTGGTGAACACCCAGGACTGATTTTCTTTAGGATGGACTGGTTGGATCTCCTTGCAGTCAAGGGACTCTTTCAAGAGTCTTCTCCAACACCACAGTTCAAAAGCATTAATTCTTCAGCACTCAGCTTTCTTTATAGTCCAACTCTCACATCCAAAGATGACTACTAGAGAAACCATGGCTTTGACTAGACGGACTTTTGTTGGCAAAATATTGTTTCTGCTTTTTAATATGCTGTCTAGGTTGGTCATAGCTTTTCTTCCAAGGAGCAAGCATCTTTTAATTTCATGGCTGCAGTCACCATCTGCAGTGATTTTGGAGCCCCCAAAAATAAAATCTGTCACTGCTTCCATGTTTTCCCCTTTATGTACCATGAAGTGATGGGACCCAATGCCATAATCTTAGTTTTTACAATATTGAGTTTCAAGCCAGGTTTTCTCTCTTCTCTTTCACCCTCATCAAGAGGCTCTTTAGTTCCTCTTCACTTTCTGCCATTAGAGGTGTATCATCTGCTTGTCTGACATTGTTGCTATTTCTCCCAGCAATCTTGATTCCAGCTTGTGCTTCATCCAGCCCAACATTTTGTATGATGTACTCTGTGTGTAAGTTAAATAAACAGGATAACAACGTACAGTCTTATCATAGCTTCTTTCCCAGTTTTGAGTCAGTCAGTTGTTCCGTGTCTGCTTCTAACTGGTGCTTCTTGACCCACACACAGGTTTCCCAGGAGACAGTAAGGTGGTCTGGTGCTCCCACCACTTGAGGAATTTCCCACAGTTTCTTGTGTCCCAAATGTTCGCTGCCTGGTTCCTCTGCCTTTTCTAAACCCAGCATGTACATCTGGAAGTTCTCTGTTCACATACTGCTGAAGCCTAGCTTGAAGGATTTTGAGCATTACCTTGCCAGCATGTGAAATGAGCACAATTGTACAGTAGTTTGAACATTCTTTGGCATTGCCTTTCATTGGGATTGGAATGAAAACTGACCTTTCCCAGTCCTATGGCCACTGCTGAGTTTTCCAAATTTGTGGACATGTTGAGTATAGCACTTTAACAGCATCATCTTTTAGGATTTGAAATAACTAGCTGAATTCCATCACCTCCACTAGCTTTGATTTTGTAGTAATGCTTCCTAAGGCGCACTTGACTTCACACTTCAAGATGTCTGGCTCTAGGTGAGTGACCACACCATTGTGGTTTTCTGTGTAACTAAGACCTTTTCTGTATAGTTTTATGTGTATTCATACCACCTCTTCTGCTTTTGCTTTTAAGAAACATTTGTGATTAATTTTGCTATGCAGTAGAAGCTAACAACATTGTAAAGAAGCTATACTTCAATAAAAGTTAATTTAAAAAATAAATAAATACATAGTATAACAGACCAGTAATCCAAAAAATGTCATTTTAAGAGAGAGAAAACCAAAATTTAGTTTTGCAACAGTATATTGTTTGATACTAAAGCTATTTTTGTTCTTAATTTTATAAACCCATCAGGTATCATCCTGCTTTGACCAAGAGTAATAAAAACCATTTTCCATGAAGGAAAAAGAAACATTTGACCATTCCCTCATGCAGTTACAATGCTGTTTTATCTAAAACCACAAATTACAGTTGACTTGTTCACTGCTTTTTCCATGATTTGTCAAGGAACAAATAAGTCAGAGTGCTCGTTAAGCCACTACACTTCATTCTTAAGTTAAAATCCGACAGGATACTAAGTTGAAACAGCCACAAAACAAACAGATTTTAGATTGTTCCCCTATCATCAGTGTTATATATAGAGAAAGAGACTGTATTATAAAGGGGCAGTCTATACCTTTGGCCACATTTTTCGGATGCTTTCTATCATCTTTCTGAAATCCTTCAAGAAAAAGTTAATGGGAAAAGAATTAGAAAAAAATAGATTCACGTGTATATAACTGAATCACTTTGCTGTACACCTGAAACTAACACAAGATTGTTAATCAACTATAATATAAATTTAAAAATTAAATTTATCTGAAATAAACATGAAAATCAGAGGTTTTCAGTTTTAATTAATTCAACCTGAAGACTTGAAAGCCAATTCTGCATCCATTTACTTGTCAAATTTTTATAAAGGAAAATTTCTTATAGAAACAGAATTTTAAGTTTTAGATGTTAAGTGGACTATTATTTATGTGGCAGTGGCTATTTAACTGTAGTCGTCCGTGACGTGGAAAAAACTAGAGGTCAATGTCTATCATCTAGTTTATCCTTCTGCTGTTAAAGAAAGGAAGGAGCCACCCAATGAGATTAAATGGCCAGCTTAATGTGATAAGGAAATGAACCAGGTTGACACCCAGGATCTCCTGTTTACAGCCACTAATGCTTATTGAGCATGTAAGTGGGGAGCAAACACTTTGCCAAGCGTTTTACATGCATCACAAAATCCTCACAACAAGGTGGTGAGGTGAGTCTTATTACCATCAGCCCTATTTGTTTTTCAAATGAGGAAACAGCTCAGAGAGGCTAAATAACGTTTCACTATTACACAGCAAGTGAGGTTCTGCTGCTGCTGCTGCTGCTAAGTCGCTTCAGTCGTGTCCGACTCTGTGCGACCCCATAGACGGCAGCCCACCAGGCTAGGTTCAGCCACACTGGACTCTCATTTCCCCAGCACCTTATGCCTCTCTCCCATCCCTGTGCCTTCACTCATGTTTCTTCTGCCTGGAAGTCCTGTTGGTGTAGGTCTCTCCCCCCATCCTTAAGTTGAAACATGTATATTACCATATGTGAAACAGGTCGCCAATCCAGGTTCGATGCATGAGACAGGGTGTTCAGAGCTGTGCACTGGGATGACCCAGAGGGATGGGATGGGGAGGGAGGTGGGAGAGGGGCTCAGGATGGGGAACACATGTACACCCATGGCTGACTCATGCCAATGTACGGCAAAAACCACCACAATATTGTGAAGTAATTAGCCTTCAATTAAAAATATATATATATATATATTTAAAAGATTAAAAAAAAAACCTGAAATGTGAGTACTTTTCACAAGCCATTCCAGCCATCTCCTCTAGATTCCAGTAACACTTTGTTCACACTTCTATCAAAGCCTTTATTTTGTATCATTATAAATTATCTTTTCATGTGTCTTTCTTCTCACAGACTATTAGCTTCTTAAAGACTCTGCCTTATTTATATTTCTTGGATTTAACAGTTATCTAAAACGTAGAAGATGTCTAGCAGTTGTCGGTTGGGTAACTAAATTCTAAGACAGACTATGTATTTTAAAGACCTGAGCTGATATATGCAGATTTTCAGGGGCTTGAAACAATTTGTACCTTAAGTATTGTTTGTAATTATTTGCACACCAAGCTACAAGTCTTTCTCATAGACTAAATAATCAAGTGCCTTTCCATTTGGAGAGTTATGCATCTCCTTTTATGACTCAGGAAATACAAATAATATATAATATAATTAGAAATCTTTGTTTTTCATAATCTTCCAATAAAATGGAAGAAATGGCTTTCTGGTAAATAAAAAACACTTTGAGATCCTTTCTCTTAAAATGCTTATTTCAGAGAATCATTTGGAATAGTTTTAGAATGTTATTTTTGTATTTCTATAGAGTAATGTATATAATTTGAAAGCCTGCTGTTCTACAGATTCAGTTATTAAATATTGAAATAGATTTTTCTAGAGTAGAAACATCTGGTATTCAGTTTCAAAATTATTTCTTAAATTGTAACATTTTTCCAGAACACAAAGTAGAAATATTTAAAATTATTAACAATGCTATTTTCAGAAATGTGAAATATTTCTCCTATTTTATTCATGTCTTTTTTGCTATTCTATTTGGTTGTTGTCATTTTTTAAATACCTATCACAGAATGGCTAAGATATATCCCCTTTAATTCCTTTTAATAGGCTCTTTTTAATATCAAAATATATTTCATTATCAAACATGATGATTTTCTTTCACTGCTACTCAGGATCTCTGAATAACTTGCCAGTAATTGAACAAGACTGAATTTCGTAAATATTATGTTCCCTCAGAGAATAAGTCAATTAAATCTCTATTTTCCCCAAGCTATTTTCATTTTTTTTTCTGAAAAAATACAATAATTACTCGTAGTCAAAATAATAAGGGCAGTAAGTAGAATGGTAGTTGCCAGGGGTTAGGGAGAGAGGAGAATGGAGAATAATTGTTTAATAAGAGCATGGAGTTGCAGTTTTTCAAGATGAAAGAGTTCTGGAGGAGAACGGCAGTAAGGGTAGCACATTATGAATGTTATTTAATGCCATTGAACTGATACTGAAAATAGTTAAGATGGTAAATTTTATGTTTGTGTACTTTACCACAATAAAAAAAATTTAGGAAAAAATCAAGTTGTAAGAGTCACCTGAAAGTTTGTTCACCTTGGGGAAAAGTTTAACATGAAATCAGAGTTGCTCAGTCAGTATTTCTCCAAAATTTTGTCAGAACTTATTGAAAACAGTTAAAAAATATGGTGCTCTACTTTCAACTCTGTCATTATTAATTCACTTTATTTATTGATTACTCACTTTATGTCCAGCTTTCTGCTTAGCTCTTAGATGATAGTTTAATCAAAAAAACATGTTAATTGCATTATTGGTTTCACACTCCACAACAGACATGCTACTGAGAACAGAGGAATCCATGTGTCAGTCGCGTCCAGCTCTTTGCAACCCCATGGACTGTAGCCTGCCAGGCTCCTCTGTCCATGGGGATTCTCCAGGCAAGAATGCTGGAGTGGGTTGCCATGCCCTCTTTATAGGAATCCTTATGCAAAAATAAATAGCATATCCATGATGGAGTGATAAAAATGATAGGCATACTTTAAAAAGTAGGATGACTCTTTAATTTCCACAAAAGCATACCAACCAAATATCAAACTATTAATGGACATATCTTAGATACTATGTTATTACTGCTATTTTTGGAGATACTGTGTTTTTTATTTATAATGATTATGTTAACCACAAAGTTATAGTCACATGTGTATTGTGTGTTTAGTCACTCAGTCATGTCCAACTCTTTGCAACCCTATAGCCTGCCAGGCTCCTTTGTCCATGGGGATTCTCCAGGCAAGAATACTGGAGTGGGTTGCCATGAAGCCTGAAGGAGGCTTCAGGGGATCTTCCCAGCCCAGGAATTGAACCCACATCTCCTGCATTGCAGGCAGATCTTTACCATCTGAGCCACCAGGAAAGTCCAAGAATACTGGAGTGGGAACCCTATCCCTTCTCCAGGGGAACTTTCCAACCCAGGAATCAAACCAGGGTCTCCTGCATTGCAGGTGGATTCTTTACCAGTTGAGCTACCCAGAAAGCTCACTCATATGTGTATTACTCAACCATGAAAAGAAACTAGTTTGAGTCAGTTCTAGTGAGGTGGATGAACCTAGAGCTGGTCATACAGAGTGAAGTAAGAGAAAAATATAGTGTATTAATGCATATATATGATATCTACAAAAATGGTACTGATGAATCTATTTGTAGGGCAGCAATTCAGATGCAGACAGAGAAAACAGTCTTGTGGACCCAGCGGGGCAAAGAGAGAGGGTGGGACAAATACTAGCCCTGAAACATGTACATTACCATGTAGAAAACAGGGAGCCAGTGAGAACTTGGTGTGACACAGGGAGCTCTACCCAGAGCTCTGTGATAACCTAGAGGGGTGGGATGGGGTGGGAGGTGGGAGGGTGGTTTAAGAAGGAGGGGACATATGTATACCTGTGGCTGATTCACGCTGATGTATGGCAGAAACCAACACAACATTGTAAAGCAGTTGTCGTCAAATTAAAAATAAATTTTAAAAAATAAAAGATTATATTCATATGTAAATGTGACAATTATTTAAAAGGCTAATTTTTTAAAAATTGAGAATCCTAATTGAAAATTTTTAACAGGTCTTTAATTGATAACAAAATTGTATATTTTATTTGGGAAAGGTATAAAAGCCCTCACTAAAAATATACAGCTGTGAGCAGATAAAGAATGGAAAGGAAGAAAGAAGGCTGGAGAGTTATTTGGAGACATCTTCCCTTCTGCCATTGATTGCTTATATAATCTTCAAGTTACCAATATATTGAAAACATCTCAAAGAGCTACAAAAAAATATGTGACAAAAAATTAAAGTAGTTTAACTGAAGGTCACCTATATTCTAGTAACAAGGAGCCAGCCTCCTTAATTGTGTTCAGCGCTCGAATTTTATTTCATTTTCAGAGTAAGTATCATGATGAAAACATAGAAACTAGGTACAGAAACTCAGAGAACTAGGAGTTGTCTTTAGTACAACAGAAATTTTTCCCCCAATCATCAATTATAAATGGGTATCACATAGATAGTTCAATGTACCTTCCAATTCATGGATGTGTATATCATTGTAGACAAGTACATACTGTAAAGTCAGGGCTTCCCAGGTTGCACAGTGATAAAGAATCCACCTGCCAGTGCAGGAAATGAAAGATGCTGATTCAATCCCTGGGTCGGAAAGATTCGCCTGGAGAAGGAAATGGCAATCCACACTCCAGTTTTCTTGCCTTGGAAGTCCCATGGACAGAGGAGCCTGGTGGACTACAGTCCATGGGGGTCACAAAGAGTCAGACACAACTGAGCACACACGCGCGTACACACACACAGACACACACAGGAAATCTCATCCCTTGATGAAACCAGATATAACATAATCATATTTACATAATGCATTTTCATACACACTGTGACATCTGTACTTGAGTACCCAACCCTGTAGGTACTAGAGGATTTTGTCCTTATTTCACAGATGGAGAAACTAAGGCACAGTAACATTAAGAGACTTGTCAAATGTTACCCAGTGAATTAGTATGCCAAGGGCTGAAGCTCGAGTCTTCTGGTTCCAGGACCAATGATCTTTTTCTAGATCACGTTGAGTCCTCAGAAAGCTGTAAATGGAGATTTGCTGTATGTGCATCCCCTTACCTTCTAAGTCAAGACTGTAGAGGGTAGGTGTCCTCTGGTGACTTCTCTGCTCTCCCCATCTCTGTAGACTCTGTAAGGTATACGCATCATATACTTTACCCTTAATTACCTTCTCTAAATGTGTCTCAGTGTCCCTACCACTTGTCCCCTTGTTTACTCCTCATCCTTGGAGAAAGCTGAGGAATGATCTTAATTAGGAGTTGTTATTTAAGAAGTTTGTGAAAGATAAAGTAAACTTTCTCCTGGTAGAAAAAAGAAAGAAGAACCAATCAGCACTTGAGTCACACATGCTTTATTAACTCAGCAAAGGAATCACCATACTAGATATCAGTGGAAGATCTCCCTGGAGAACAGTAAGTTTCAGAGAAACAGAAGGAATCGGGTCAGATTACCCAGAAATCTAAAATGCAGTTCATCTGCCTGTAGATAGTTTGAGCATACCATAAAAATATCCAAGTTGAAGGACACCAGCCCCAAATCTGGAATCAAATGAAACACTAGATGTGCAATAGTTTTAAAACTAAAAAACAATGTCTCAAATACATAGAACCTGGTAAGACTAATTAATTACTGTTGATAATAACTTTTCCTAAGTAACATCTTCATATTTCTTGGTTTCCCCATGTTATTTATTGTCATTGGAAGGGCTCTCTCCCCTGATAAAAGGAAAGTGGAAACTTGGTACTCTGAAGCCCTGATACTGTCAAGATAGTTAGCCAGTCCATTTCCCCTCACCTCCTCCCCACTTTTTACTGGTTTTCAAATGAAAGCAAATCATACAGGGGAAATTGAAACCGTAACTGCTTCTGTTACACTCTGTTCTTCAGGGGGTACTTGGACTAAAAGGAATGCACACCAGCAAAACACATTTAAGGTACAAGTTATATGAGTCATCAGATGCTGTTTGTCTAATTCTAAAACACTGAGAAGCTAAATTGTACTGGGATAATTTGTGAGCAATGTTCTGACCTCTAGCATTTCCAAGTCTCACTTGACTTTGTCACTGAGAGGTATTTTTTTAAGAGGACTGTGTCACTTTAATTTTGTGATATCCCAAGCCCATTTTGCTCCAGGCCATGTATAATTGTACATTTTTTATTCAAAAGGCAGAATAAGTAAAGATGGGGTTGAAGGTGAATGAAGACTGTGACAAAACAACCAAACTAATGGGGCATTACTTTAGAATGCTGATACCAAAATTCCGTAGTTTCTTGCAGAGATCGTAATAAAACAGATATTGATAAATGCTTCAGTGTCGAAAAAGGAACAGCAAGACCCTTTTGGCCATGTATAGAAATGTTGCCTAAGTCTTACCTAACTAGTGCCATGAAAATCAGAAAGTTAAAATTACACTTTAATGTTTAGCTGTATCAAAAAGAGAACATTTTCTTCAAGCCAAGAATTATCCAGAGTGGACAATCATATCCTGTGGGTTAAAAGAAGATAAATTGTGTCTGGACTTTTTAAAATAAAAATATACAAAAAGTAAATTCAGTAATTTGGGAGAAATTTTTTAATGATTGGCTCAAATTAAGATTTTTATATACTGTAGTAGTAACCATCCATCTTAGGATATTTCAAGTTGAATTGGACATTGTATTTTAACCAGTTTCCCTAAACCACTCTTTTTTTTTTTTTTTTTTTTGTCTAAAACTCTCATAGCTTGATCTAAAAATACATGTCTTGTCAAACACTGATTGAAAATTGATTTTCATTTTTTGGTTCCTCCAAATTGACCACATTTAATGGAAACAGCATTTTGAAGCCAATTGTTTGCATTAGAATAATTATACTTGAAGTCTGGGTTTTTCCAGAGTTGTGTCTTTGCTTAATATGTAATTATGGGGTTCTAAGAAAAGTTATGACCAACCTAGATAGCATATTCAAAAGCAGAGGCATTACTTTGCCGACTAAGGTCCGTCTAGTCAAGGCTATGGTTTTTCCTGTGGTCATGTATGGATGTGAAGTTGGATTGTGAAGAAGGCTGAGTGCCGAAGAATTGATGCTTTTGAACTGTGGTGTTGGAGAAGACTCTTGAGAGTCCCTTGGACTGCAAGGAGATCCAACGAGTCCATTCTGAAGGAGATCAGCCCTGGGATTTCTTTGGAAAGAATGATGCTAAAGCTGAAGCTCCAGTACTTTGGCCACCTCATGCGAAGAGTTGACTCATTGGAAAAGACTCTGATGCTGGGAGGGATTGGGGGCAGGAGGAGAAGGGGACGACCGAGGATGAGATGGCTGGATGGTATCACTGACTCGATGGACGTGAGTCTGAGTGAACTCTGGGAGTTGGTGATGGACAGGGAAGCCTGGCGTGCTGCGATTCATGGGGTCGCGAAGAGTCGGACACAACTGAGCGACTGAACTGAGCTGAACTGAGAGCACCATGACTTATTAATGAAGATGTTTCCTCAGAAATACTTATGGATTTGCACTTGACAAAACAGCCTTTTTTTTTCACGTTCAAGAGTAGGATACAGTGTTTCAATAAGCCAGTGGAACACACTAGTAGGCCTGGTGTGCTGCAATTCATGGGGTCGTAAAGAGTCGGACATGACTGAGCGACTGAGCTGAACTGAACTGTATCTCTTATAAGCTGTGTTTGAGCAGATGGTTTTTGACCCAAAGTAAAATAATCTTAAATGTCCTTGATTGATGTTCATTATAGGAAAAAGGAGAGCTTGGACCATTTGCATGACTACTTAAAACAGTCATTAATTGCAGGAGAGCTATTGCATCCACCGCTTGGGTTGGTCAGTTCTGAGCAATTTATATACATCAGATCAGCTGATCCCAGAAGCATCCCTCTGAGGCGGGAACCTTCTAACATCCATCTTGTAAAGGAAGAAGCCAAGGCACAGAGAAGCATTTCGCTGCCAGTCCTGCGTCCCACAGCTCTGAGGTGGGCAGCGGGGACCTGGCCCCAGCAAGCATGCCTGTCAACTCTGCTCCCACTTATTGGACCAGAAACTGAGGCCTAAGCACTCAGGAAGTGGGAGCAACCTGGCAGGATGGCTGAGAGTCTTGGTTTCCCCAGGGCTGAGAGGGTTCTGGGTGGCAGAAGAGGGACTTTAAATGTTAAAACTGTCACTCTGGAGTGGGGACTCTGCCTGTGGCCTGGTGCTCTCTCCCCACTGGCCTTGGACCTCCACCTCCTTCCTTCTGCCCACAGAGTCTGGTAAAGACAGTGGGACGTGGAGGAGGAGAAATATGGGGAACTGTCTGGAATCTAGGGGACATGCGATGACTGATAGCAAACGAAGGGACTAGTCAGTTCATAGCCCCTTTGATGATGCCCTCTGCTTTCTTCCCAAACAAAGGAGTCTTGTGAGCCTCAGACTACAATAGGGCCCTTGAAGGGGGGAGAAAGGGCCCTTTTGTGCCTCTGCTGGGACTTCAGTCCTTTAAGGGACCCTCCTTGTCCTGGGGGTCGGGCCGTGGGAGGATCAGAGCTGTGACGAGAACAGGGTTGGGGTGGCCATCAGGACTGCCTGTGGCTGAAACTGGGGGTGTGGGGTCCCTGCGGAGAGTGAAGTGGGGGCCACCCCAGGAGGCTGCCCACCCAGGCAGTGCCCACCTGAAAGCAAGTTATAGGGGCAGAAGGGGAAACACTTTGTCCCCAGTGATCCCCTGCTTGATGGACCCCTTCTGCCTTTCTTCCAAGTAGAACCACCCCCACCTTCTTCGAGGTGCTGCTACTGCTACTGCTAAGTTGCTTCAGTCGTGTCCGACTCTGTGCAACCCCACAGATGGCAGCTCACCAGGTTCCACCATCCCTGGGATTCTTCAGGCAAGAACACTGGAGTGGGTTGCCATTTCCTTCTCCAATGCATGAAAGTGAAAAGTGAAAGTGAAGTCGCTCAGTAAGTGTCTGATTCTATCCCCTCAAAACCTGGGGGAGTCCTGTCACCCCACCCAAGGGAGGGTATGGGGACCTTAATTGTGTTCGTCTACCAGCCTGGGGGCAGAAAGCTGGCTCAGCCCCTCCCTCTCCTCTTGTTCCTTCCTTGAGAAGATTGAAACAGTTTAACTGAGGTGCTGCTACTGCTACTGCTAAGTTGCTTCAGTCGTGTCCGACTCTGTGCAACCCCACAGATGGCAGCTCACCAGGTTCCACCATCCCTGGGATTCTTCAGGCAAGAACACTGGAGTGGGTTGCCATTTCCTTCTCCAATGCATGAAAGTGAAAAGTGAAAGTGAAGTCGCTCAGTAAGTGTCTGATTCTATCCCCTCAAAACCTGGGGGAGTCCTGTCACCCCACCCAAGGGAGGGTATGGGGACCTTAATTGTGTTCGTCTACCAGCCTGGGGGCAGAAAGCTGGCTCAGCCCCTCCCTCTCCTCTTGTTCCTTCCTTGAGAAGATTGAAACAGTTTAACTGTGACCAGTGACCCAAGGACTAGCCAACTGCGCCAAGGTATAACCTAGATGACCAGCTCTCTGGTCCCGTAGGGTAATGGAACGTTACTCCTTTGGGAAGGGGTGCGGGAGGAGACCTCTCTGCTGTTTCTCCTGGGCTGTTCCCCAGGTCCTCCTGCCCCTGCCTGGGAGGGTGTGTCTGATGCTGGCTGATAGCAAGAATGGGGTGACAGGCCCACTCCAGGGACCTGATCAGCTGGCGATCCAGTGGTCAGGACAGCCCCTCTTCTAGCCTGTTTGTCTCTCTCCTCATTCACTTTCTGGGACAATTCCTATGGGGGGCCTTGCACCCCCTTTTCCTTGAACCTCCTGCTCCTCTCTCACAAACTGTAAATCTTATCATGTGGTGTGTCATGTCTGGTAAGCTTTCACAGCCTCGGCTGCTCTGGGAAAGTGAAACCTGTCTTTTAACCTGGAGTTTCTGCTGCTGGAGGCAGAGGTCCTGTCTCATGAGAGGGGGAAAGTTTGGGCAGCCAGGGGACAGCCTCACCAAAACCTCAGGGCTGCACCTGGCTTGCCTCTGTCCTGATGACAGCGTCTGCTCCCTTCTAAATTCTTGGGTTTCTTTCTTCTCCATTTGGGAGCTGACTTCCCCAAAGATGGTGCTAGTGGCCAACGCAGGAGACTTGGGTTCGCTCCTTGGTCTCGGAAGATCCCTTGGAGCAGGGCATGGCAACCTACTCCAGTATCCTTGCCTGGAGAATCCCATGAACAGAAGAGCCAGGCAGGCTACAGTCCATGGTGTCACAGAGAGTTGGACAGAACTGAGCATGCATGCTCGCGTACACACACACACACACACACACACACACCCCGGGAGTTAGGACTGAATGCATGGACAGCTGGAGCAGGCCAGGCCGGGTAGGGCGGCTTTCCCTCTGTCAGAGGATAGAGGATACTGTGAGTTTTCCTTAATAGTCAGAGCTCCTCAGCTTTGGCAATGAGTTCCCTCCACCTCAAAGCTGGGGTGAACTCTCGATGGTCATGTTCTGAGACATTTAGCACCCTGCTCTTCAAGCTTGGCTAGTTCTCAGAATCACAGAGCAGCTGGGACTGAACCCAGAGGCTGAACCAATCTGTCTGGGGTGCAGCCGGGGGCCAATATTTCTAGGAAATTTCCCAGCCAGGTCTAGAAACCAGTGCCTTAGTGTAAAATGATGGCTCTATCAGGCTAGGGTTGCCAGGAAAAACACAGGATTCCCAGTTAAGTCTGCATTTCAGATGAACAATGAGCAACTTTCTAGAACAAATATGTCCCCAAAATTGCAGAGGACATACCTATACTAGAAGAGCAGTAACTGTTTATTTGAATTTGCAATATTTGAAATTCAGATTAAACTGGCATATTTACTTTTTTTCCCCTTGAAATGTGCAATCCTATACTAGATGATGTTTTGAATTTCTTCTAACTTGAAGAGTCCTGGAAGCATAAAGAGTTTACTGAGCACTTACTGTGTTCCAAGCAATGCTCTGGGGCAGGGTGAAAGCAGAAGTGAGGAACTCTGGCCCTCAAAGACCCCGCATTCCAGTTGGAGGAAGAGAGTTGGGGCAAAGCTGACAAAATCAGGTAAATTCACAAATCAGCTGTAGCTGGCAAAGAAGCCATAAGGAAAATAAGACTGAGGAATGGAGAGTGAGGAGAGTAGGTGGGAACATGGGGCTAGAGTAGGTGGGGATACGAACTGCAGTGGGCAGGGCAACACAAGCCAGATCCGGAAGGTGGCTTTTGTTGTTAACTTTTATTTTTTAAAACTATGGAAGTATGATAACACACTTACAGGAGACTTGAAAAATACAGAACAAAGTTACAAGCTCAGTCGCTTCAGTTGTGTCCGACTCTTTTGAGACCCTAAGGACTGTAGCTCACAAGGCTCCTCTGTCCATGGGGATTCTCCAGGCAAGAATACTGTAGTGGGTTGCCATGCTCTTCTCCAGGGGATCTTCCCCACCCAGGGATTGAACTCCTGTGTCTCTTGCATTGCTGGTGGATTTTTTTTTTTTTACCTGCTGAGCTACCTAGGAAGCCCAAAATTATATATAGTTTCACTATGCACCCCACTCCAGTACTCTTGCCTGGAAAATCCCATGGATGGAGGAGCCTGGTAGGCTGCAGTCCATGGGGTCGCTAAGAGTCGGACACGACTGAGCGACTTCACCTTGACTTTTCACTTTCATGCATTGGAGAAGGAAATGGCAACCCATTCCAGTGTTCTTGCCTGGAGAATCCCAGGGATGGGGGAGCCTGATGGGCTGCCGCCTATGGGGTTGCACAGAGTCGGACACGACTGAAGCGACTTAACAGCAGCAGCAGCATAATTATAATTATTTTTAGTAGATAAATTAAAATTTTTGGTTGAAGTTTCAATATCAAGCTCTCAAAAATTCATAGAATGAATATACAGAGAATAGGATATAGTAGACCTGAAAAGCACTGTAAGCCAATTCAGCATAATTAAGATTTATACAATTTTCACACAATGATTGGATACAAATTATTTTCAAGTTCCCATAGACTATAAACCAGGGAAAAGTAGAACATATCCAGGGACATAAAACAGGTGCAAACATTTCATGGTCTAAAAGTATTGAAATCATACCGAGTTTGTTCTCTTATCACCGTGGAATTATGTTAGAAATCAGTATCAAAAGATATTTGAAAATAAGCCACCTATTTACAAGTGCAATGTGACATGTTACCAAGAGAGATGTCTAACTGAGCCATCAAAAGTCTCAATAAATTTAGACTGAAAAAAACACAGAGGGGGATTGCAGAGAAGAAAGCATTTAAATAAGAAATTAGTACCAAAATGAGAAATTAATATTAAAGATACTTTAAACAAAATCCCATATATTTGTAAATTAAATGTCCACTTTTAAATGGTGGGTGTTTCTACGAGGCCATAACAAGGAAAATTAGATCTTTATAATAGAATAAAAATGAAAAGAAAATTTACCAGAATTTGTTGCACGCAGCTAAAGCTGTTCAGTGAAATTAAATACAATGTGGAGTCTTGAATAAGGTATGAAAACAAATAATGAACACTAGCATAAAACTTAAAGTTGAACAAAATCTGTACTTAGTAACCAATACTGTGTCACTTGTTAACTTCCTTTTTTTTTTAAACAAAATAGTATTTCCTTATATTCTCAAAGCTGGATTAGAAGATTCAAGCTTCATTCAAATTTTTTTTAAATCACAAGATAATAAAGTTTCTAGACTTTTAGCAATACTAATAGACGCCAAAATACCTGGAACTATATCAAAGTTTTGAGTGAATATAAATTATATATCTAGCATTCTATCCATACTGAGTCAAACAAGTGGAATTAAAATGTCTAATTCTTTTTTTAGCTTGACTGAGACCTGTAGGAGGTGGGGCCACCCGTCCTGCAAAGGTGGTGCAGGCACAGAGGGCAGAGAGCTGGGAGGCCGAGGGCTAGAGTGGCCCCCTTGCATCCCAGGAAAAGAAAGGACGCCAGTAAAGCCAGAGAAGAGGGAACAAAGGTGACGGAAGGCAGGAGTCAGGCTACCTAGGGAAGCATGAACTCAGGCACCTGAATTTTCTGCGTGGTGGAAGTCACAGGGCTTTGGCAAGGGAGAAAGATCAGGTCTGAGTTATGCAAAGATCACTGTGGCCCCTGCGGCAGGGGGAGTGGTGGGGTGGGAAGCAGGGCCGAATGTCCTGCGTCTTCCTGCAGGTGTGTCTTCCTGCCGATGAGCTCTTCCTGCAGGTAAGCATGGCTGGTGCAGGAGAGGCAGAGCTACTGAGAAGCTGGAAGTCGCAGTGGATGTTTTTGGGTATAATGGGCTGGATTGATATTGAATTGGCTGCTGGAGACAAAGGAAACAGGGCTTGGGAACAACTTCTGGGTGGTGGATGCCAGTGCCAATTACTGTGATGGAGGGCTGGGGAGGGGTGGATTTGGGATTGGGGTGGAGGTCAAGAATTCTGCACCTACAGCCTAGCACAGCTAAGTGGAGTAAGGAGGACAAGGGCACCCTGGCTGATGTGTCCAGGAAGTCGTGACCATCATGCAGGACAGGTTTGAGTGGAGTCTGGGAGCACACACACTGGACGTGTGCAAACTAAGGAGACGGGAGAGATGTGGCTGTTCTTTGGGACATGCCAACCCTTTTTACCCTGAAGTATGAAAACAGTAAAATTGCTTCAACATGCCACCCCACCCCCAATCCTCAGCTTGGCTCTAGGAATTTTGCAGCTCATGTGGCTTGGCCAACCACCATGACTTTTTAATAATAACAAACAAGAACCCTGAGCAAAAGCTGAGGAGCCCGTCACTAGGAGTAGATGGGAATTAGGGAACCCGAAGCTTCCCAGAATTCTTTTCTGGGGTCGCGAGTCTGCTGTGTGTTTTCAATCAGGGATCTTGGTGAGGGGAGGCTGGAGAACATGTTATTTAATTGCCCTGATAGCTTCCTGCAGGCTGAACCAATGCAGGCCATGGGAAGGAAGAAAAATATCTAGGCTGTTAGATTTCCTCTTGATAAAAGGTCTCCTCTTTTTAGTGGTTAGTTCACTGGGCAAACAGACGAGCCCACCCTTCCCATCTGGCTTAAACCTAGCCCCAGGAGGGAAGGGCCACTCCCAGTGAAGTCTCTGAGATGAGAGGTGGTAGCTGTGGTTCACGCAAAGCAAATCAATGAAGGATGCATTCAGCTGCAGGTTGCATAAAATCCATCTGCCCAGAGTTCCCTGTAAACAAGGAGTGGGTTGGTGGGTTGTTGGTTCTGGGCTCAACTGTCAACTGTGACCTCAGGGATTCAGCCTTTTCTAGTTTTCTGTTTCGCCATTCCTATCATCTTGACTATCTTCCTTGTGCTTTTGCTTCATGGTCACAAAAGGTGGCTGTAGCTCCAGGTGTTACATCTCAGTTCTAGGCAAGAAGAAAGGATAAAGGTTGTGCAAGCGACATGACTCATTATCAGGAAAAGAAAAGCTTTCCCAGAAAATCCATCATCAAACTGCTACTTGGGACAAAGCCACATGACCACTCCTAGCTGCAAGGGAGGCCGGAAAAGTAAGAAGGTGGATTTCTGAATCACCTTTGATGTTTCATGATCCACAGCTGGCTGCTGATGCCCAGGTCCATCCTGGGATCTCTTCACAAAGAAGAGGGTGGATGTTGGGCAGGGATCTGATAGCGTCATACATGGCATTGTCCTGCCACTGTTCAGGAAAACAGAGATGAGTGCTGTGAACCTACCTTTGTAGGATGGAATCTGTGCGTGCGTGCTAGGTTGCTTCAGTCATGTCCGATTCTTTGCGACCCTATGAACTGTAGCCTGCCAGTCTCTTCTGTCCACGGTGATTCTCCAGGTGAGAATGCTGGAGTGGGCTGCTGTGGCCTCCTCCAGCAGACTTTCCCACCAGGGACTGAACCCGTGTCTCCTGCATGTCCTGTATTGCAGCTGGACCCCTTACCTCTGAGCTACTGGGGAAGACCAGAATGGAATCTACCTGCACATAAATTCCTATCGGTCAGTTGTGAAGGGTTTAGGCCCAGCTTCATACACTGTGCACACACATAAATGAAACAGGAGGTGCATTTAAGTGTTTACTATATGCTCAGTACTAGTTGTTAAAAATACAGTTTTATTTTCTATTCTCAAGCGCCCTGTGAAATGGGTACTACTATTATTTTCATTACACAAATGAGGAAACCCAGACTTTTCACAGTAATTTGTCCAAGATCAAATAATTTTCAAAGGCAGAGTGAGGCCCCAAATCGCGTTTCCTGAACCATTTGGTACTGACCTCTCCTGAGAAGAGGTCAGAAGTCTGGTCACACTTTAGTATCTTTGAGTCTGAGAGAACATCATGGAGCACAGGACATCATGACTCAGGGCCATGATGATGTCAATGGCCTTCTGTGCCAGACAGCGGGCTTCACAGCCCATGATCAATGAGTGTGTTCATTTCTGGGATTATTGTTGAGTGTCTGTTTCCCCCACTAACTTGTTTACTCATGGATACAGGGAATACGTCTGCCCCATTCACTGTGGTATCTGCTGACACAAACAGAACTTTCAAAAATGAACCCCAAAACTGAAGTTACAACAGCAAGTGTGTCAAAATGCAGAGGTTGGTTTTCAGTCAAGCTGCATCATACATAGGCAACTCTAAGTAGCAGTATCAGGGTGAAAAGTAGCAGGGATTTTTAAACAAGCAACGAAGTGTAATAATTTTCTGGAGCGACCTTGTGCTGGCCACCTAGGAATGAAATCAGACTGTAAGGAAGAAAATCGTGGCCTGGTTGCATGGTTGAAGTTCCAAGGCTGGGCCACAAGGGGGCAGCACTTGAGAGATGATGCTCACAGGCATGCCGTTGCTTTCTTCCCTAGGGGCTTTGCAATCACACTCTTTAATTTGGCTGGTTTTCTCTGTCTGAGAACAGCTAACACCAGAATTCTTAGAATTAATTCTCACTGCAGGAAGGTGAGGGAGGGAGAGTTGGTGTTCAGCTAGAAGTAGTCCCGGAAGGCTACCTGGAGGAAGTGGATCCTGGTCTGGATAGATCAAGGCCTCTGACACCACATCTCAGGAATTCAATTCAACAGAGTGGCCAGACACTGTCCTCGGTGTAGTAGTCAAGACAGGGGCCTCAGATGGAGCCCGAAGGAAGAGTACAGTTTATTTGGGGAGCCAAAGGGTGCTCTCATAACTATAGTGTAAGACAAAAGTTGACAACAAAGAAAAAGTTCAGATTTATCCTGACTGATGGGACCTGGAGAAGCATCAGGAAAAGGTGGCATTGGAGTTGGAACCTGAGGAAGGGGTGGCATTGATCAGGATGACTTATGGGTCTTACGTTGAACTTTCTCCACTTAAGCTAAAGAAACCATTTACAACATGGTGTGTGTGTGTGTGTGTGTGTGTGTGTGAGTTCACATGAGCCTCACAGAGCAATTAAGAACGAAAACTTTACTATTGAGCAAATTTGAGTTCAAATCTTGGCTTGGACATTTACTAACCTGTGTCACCCTGAAACTACTTAATCTTTTTGAGTTTACATTTTCTTTCCTACAACGTGGACATAATGCATGTGCTTGCCTCATGGTTGTTTTGTAGATTAATTACATAAGCAGTAAAAATATTCATATCTGGGGACTGAGATTTCAAGAGAGAGAGACAAAGGAATAATTTATTTATTTACAGATGTTTTTAAAGCATGTACAATGTACCAGGCACTATGCCAGGCCCTTGAGATATAACAGACTGAAAAAAATAAATATTCTTGCCCTCTTGGAGCTAGTGTGAAAGCACAGTAAACAAAACAACTCAATCTATGGCAGGCCAGTTGGCCATAAGTTTTATAGGGAATCGATCATGGGGGAGGGTAGAGAGTACCAGTTTGCAAGGGGAGAGTATTTTGTATATAGTTTGCTCAAGGAAGTTGCCCCGGGTCTTGCTTTGGCAGGGTCGTGGAGGTGGTAAGAAATGACTATTTAAGAAATTTTGTTACTGATAAAGAAATAGAGGTTTAAATATGTTTGGTAAAATCTTTAAAGGCAAACAGTAGTCAGATTTCCAAAGTCCAAGAAGAAAAGGTCTGTGCTTAGTCACTCAGTTGGTCTGATTCTTTGTGATCCCACGGAGAACAAGAAAATCTGATGAATTCAGCAAAGTTCAAGAAAGGAAAAAATCTTGGTAAACACAAAACAAAATTAGATGGCAAATATATATTATCAAACAACCAGAGATACAAAGACTCAGGTTTGGTTTAAAAAGCAAAAACCAACTATAAACTCTTTTATAAAAAATTTAAAATATGCATATCTTTAATTGCTAATGAAGTGCAGATGTTCAAGTGCTAATTTGATATTCTTTTTTTGTTGTTGTTGTTTAGTTGCTTCACTATTTTTATTGAGATAGTTGTCTTTTTTTTTTTTTTTACTGACCTGTAAGAGATCTGTGAATATTGAGATGTTGCAATTTGGACTGCAAATTTGTCATTTGACTTTTAATTATTTTCTTGGGCTCCAAAATCACTGCAAATGGTGACTGCAGCCATGAAATTAAAAGATGCTTGCTCCTTGGAAGTAAAGCTATGACGAACCTAGACAGTATATTAAAAAGCAAAGACATTACTTTGCTGGTAAAGGTCCATCTAGTCAAAGCTATGGTTTTTCCAGTAGTCATATATGGATGTGAGAGTTGGACCATAAAAGAAAGCTGAGCACTGAAGAATTGATGTTTTTGAACTGTGATGTTGGAGAAGACTCTTGAGAGTCCCTTGGGCTGCAAGGATTTCCAACCAGTCCTTCCTAAAGGAAATCAGTTCTGAATATTCTTTGGAAGGACTGATGGTGAAGCTGAAGCTCCAATACTTTGGCCACCTGATGTGAAGAGCCAACTCATTAGAAAAGCCTCTGATGCTGGGAAAGATTGAAAGTAAGAGGAGAAGGGGATGACAGAGGATGAGATGTTGGATGGCATCATGACTCGATGGCCATGAGTTTGAGCAAGCTCCGAGAGTTGGTGATGGACAGGGAAGCCATCCTGTGCTGCAGTCCCTGGGGTTGCAAAGAGTCGGACACGACTGAGTGACTGAACTGAACTGATTTTTAAATTAAACTAAATGTCATTTAATTATTTGGGGTTTTATGTATAAAATTTTTGTCAAGAATGTATCAATGCATCATTTTGTAGTTTCAAGCTTTTGCATCATCGTTAATGGGATTCCCTGGTGGCTCATAAAGAACCTGCCTGCCAATGCAGAAGACTCAGGTTTGATCCCTGGGTCAAGAAAATCTGCTGGAGAAGGAAATGGCAAACCACTCTAGCATTCTTGCCTGGGAAATCCCATGGACAGAGAAGCCTAGTGGGCTACAGTCCATGGGGTCACAAAGATTCTGTTAGGACTTAGTGAGTAAACAACAACAACAGCAACATTGGGTTAACGATGACCTTCGGCAGGACTGTAGAAGTACCTGAACTTCCTCATAGTAGTCTGAGGCTTTAATTTTTTTTTTTTTTACATGATAATCTTTGATCCATCTGAGATTTTTTTTACATGATAATCTTTGATCCATCTGGGATTTTTTTTTGAATAAGGAGAAAGATAATTCAGATTTATCACCTAGACACATACTTCAAACAAAATGATCCTCAAAGTTTAATGGTAATGAGGTGAACCAGGATATACTGGGCAGCACACAGGGAAAACCAAGGCTGGGGTGGAAATATTCATATCAGATGAGGTAGGACTGAAGGCCAAAGGCAGTCAATTGCAAAAAAGAGAAGTAGTTTGTACTGATAAAATCTGTACTCCATCGAGAAGACATAACAGGAATGAACCTTAATCCACCACCTGGGCACAGGCTTCTAGCACAAGATCTTTACAAAACCACAGTTACAGCGGCAGATTTCAGCATTCCCCTCTCATAACTGGACAGACCACCTGGACCAAAAGGCAGATAAAGGATTGGAGCAACACAATTAACAGGTTGGCTTATTATTTTTTAATACAACTTGGTTCCGTCGGCCCATGGAGCACTCTCAATGCCTAGTCATGGACTTGGCTCCCTGGTGGAGCTCTTGGCTTTGATGTGCAAAAACCCAGGCTCCGACAGGTTTTTTGTGTTTTTTTGTTTTTAAGCAAGGAAGAAAAGTGTGAGCCCACATCCCAGAAGTCTGGGAAAGGTGAGCTATTTCAAAGACCCGGGTACGAGCCTCCTGTTCCCATCCAGTGGGAAAGGGGAAGAAACTTTTTTTCTTTCCGTGGAGTAAAAGTCCCACACTTTACTCATATTTGGGCTAACTGATGTCAGATGACTGCCCTCAAATCCAGAAAGTTTTGCCAGGAGAGCACACAGATTGGTGTAAGCCTGGAACTTCAAGCAAGATGGATAGATTCATCCTGATGTTGGAGACCACTCATAACTTACTCTACAGATGGGTAGGGTCAGCTTCCTCACCGGCTGCAGTGCAGAGGGAGCAAGATCAGCCTTATGGTGGGAGGAGGAAGGGGAGAAGGATGCGAATAGGAGTCAACAGAGTCCGTTACTCTGGCCAAGAAGAAAAGGTTAACAAATTCCAGAAAAGAGATAATCTACTAGCCACATTCTCTGACAATAATGTTTTATCATGTTTGTAAGAAAACCAGTCTTTTCTCCTTTTTTAAAAAATTACAGTGTCTCTTGCATACCACAAAGTGCCAAACATTAAGTATACACCTTAATTTTTACGCATATAAAACCATGGATAACCGTCTAAAGATTCCTCCGCGCTGCTTGTGGTCAGCATGGTAAGTTGCTCCTGTCATGTCTGATTCTTTGCAACCCTATGGACCCTCCAGGCTCCTCTGTCCATGGGATTCTTAGAGGGGATATTGGAGAGGATCTTCCCCACCCAGGGATGGAACTCATGTCTCTTACGTCTGCTGCATTGGCAAGCGGGGTCTTTGCCATGAGTGCCACCTGGGGAGCCTCCCTTTCCAGAGGCTTTTCTAACCACTATTCTAACTCCATCACCATAGGTTAGGTTTGTCTGTTCTTGAATCTTATACAAATGTAATGACATAGAATATAGTCTTCTGTGTCTGCTTCTTTTGTTCAAAGTGTTTTTGACATCCATGCATACTGTTGTGTATATCAGTCTCATTCGTTGCTGTGCAGTATCTCTTTCTGTGAATTTACTACAGTGTAACGATCCTTTCCCTGTATGTGCTCAGGCTCTGAGTCATATCCAACTCTCTGCGACCCCGTGGACTGCAGCCTGCTATGCTCCTCCCTCCATGGGATTTTTCAGGCGCGAATACTAGAGTGGGTTGCCATTTCTTCTTCCAGAAGATCTTCCGGACCCAGGAATTGAACCCATGTCTCTTATGTCTCCTGCCCTGGCAGGTGGGTTCTTCACCACTAGCGCCACCATCCTTTTCCTTATTGATAGGTAATTTCACTGGGAAGGTTTAAAGCACACTCTTCTAAATAGTTTTCAGATCAAGGAGGAAATGAAAACTTAAATGTTAGTTCTTTTAGACATTATTATATTAAAGCAATCCCTCAGATGTAGCCAAGGCTGTATTCAGAGGGAAACCCATAGCCTAAAATATTTTTATTATTAAAAAAAGAATTGGTGGATATAAGTGAACTAATAATTTAAATGATATGAAAAGGAAACAATGAGCAAATCAGAAAACAAAAATTATTAAAGCCTAAAATCGATAGTTTATTTCAAATGATTAATAACATAGACACCCACCTCATAAACTTGTATCTTAAGAAGAGTAAAACAAATATTTGCAACATAAAAATAGAGAAAAGATATAGGATCACAGATTTTTTTTTTTTAATTAGAGACTATTTTAAAATTACAAGAGGATATTTAAGAGTTGGGGGAAGCAATAAGATGACTTTCTTGAGTAATACAAGTACGTAAAATTGACACAAGAAGATTTTAAAAGGAACAACCATAGAAAAAATTTAAGACAGACACAGAAGATATTTAAAAGTATATCAAAAATCAATAACTAAAAAATAAATGACTTTGCTTTATGTGAGTTCAAGATAATCTTCAAAGAAGTGGGAATTCCATTTCAACTTTATCAGATGATAAAAAAAGAGCAAAATCTTGTCAGTTAATTTTATGAGGCTGGAAAACTCTGGGCTCCCAACTTTGACATTGGCTCATAAACAGAACCACAGCTGGGCAAAGGAGGACCACCTGGCACTGGGCTCTGGCACAGGCATCACCACTTGGAAATATGGGCTCAGATTGGCAGGATCTGGTTTTTCAAAGAAGGCCAAGAATTGAATGTTTGTGTGTAATTTTCCAATTTTTCTGTGCTGGTGACCAAAGCATTTTTTAAAAAACATACTACATGGACTAAATCAAATTTGCTGACTGGATTTGACTACTATTTTGCAACCTTTATTAAAATGGAGTTGAGGAGACTTGCCTGGTGGTCCAATGGTTATACTTCCAATGCAGGGGGTGTGTGTTCAATCCCTGGTTTGGGAATTAAGATCCGACATGCCTTGGGCCAACTTAGGCTTTGTACCACAATTACTGAGCCTAAGAGCCTCAATTAGAGAGAAGTTTACACGTTGCAGCAAAAGACCCCACAAGCTTCAACAAAGATCCTGTGTGCCACAAGCAAGACCCGATGCAGCCAAAATAAATAAACAAATAAACATATATATGCATAAACACAAAATGGAGTTGGACCCACGATCTGAAATACAGAACCAAAGAAAGAAGGACATCTCCTTGACCTAGAGACTATTATACAGAGTGAAGTAAGTCAAAAAGAGAAAAACAAATAATGTATATTAATGCATATATATGGAATCTAGAAAGATGGTACTGATGAGCCTATATACAGGGCAACAGTGGAGATGCAGACAGAGGGAACAGACTTGTGGATACAGTCGGGGAAGGAAAGGGTGGGGCAAATTGAGAGAGTATCAAGGAAACATGTGCATTACCATATGTAAAACAGACAGCCAGTGGGAATTTGCCATATGACGCAGGGAGCTCAAACCCAGTGCCCTGTGACAAGCTAGAGAGGCGGATGGAGTGGGGGTGGGAGAGAGGCTCAAGAGAGAGGGGACATAGGCACACCTATGGCTGATTCATGCTGATGTATGGCAGAGGACAGCACGATATTGTAAAACAATTATCTGCCAACAAAAGATACATAAATCATAAAAAAGTCTAATTCTACACTATTAGTAGGAATATAATGTGAGCCACATATGTAATTTAAAATTTTCTAGTAAAAAGTTAGAAACATGCTAAAAAAGAAGCAGAAGAAATCCATTTAAAAATATATTTTATGTAGTTTATCAAAATATTATTTCAACATGTGATAATATAAAATTATTGATGAGCTATTTCACATTCTTTTGTATTAATAATTTATAATAATTTAAATAATATTAATTATTATTAACAATAATTAATAATAGATTGTTTTAAATATTTGAAATCTAGTGTGTATGTTTTACATCTTCAGTACATTTCAATTTAGCCAGTGTTTTCATCAGAAATACTTGATTTGTATTTAGACTTTGCAAAGCTTACAGTTGGAAAAGTAGTCGTCCAAATTGTTCCAAACACAGAAAAGTTTTCCAGTAATTAAATTATGCACAAAAAATCATTTTTTTAATATTTGCATCTTTGCATCTTTTAAAATTTGCATCATTGACAAGATTGGTGCATCTTTTTTAGAAATGATTTAACTCTGAAGTAAGATTGTATTAACTTTAAAACTAGCTTAAATTCATGAACTCTTGTGCTGTGCTCATATTAACATTGACAACAATTGAGGCATCATATAATTTGAAAAGAAACTCTAAATTTATCATCAACAAATCATTCTTCAAATTTTTAAAATAGTTTTTGTGGCCAGTTTATATAATGCTGTCAACTGCAATTAAAATCTTCTGCATATAGAATCATGTTGGAAAAAATGTGAAAGTCATATGATTGATTTATATTACAAAAAGTTTAAATTTCAATATGAATTCTCCTACCTGTCTAGCTAGGTCATCAGTAAGCTTTTCTTTTCTTTGGAGCTTCAAATTTAGGTTTTCATCTGGTGTGTAATAACAATGAGAAAACTTTAAATCAAACCAGCATCTTTTGTCTTTGATTAAGGAAAATATGGCAAGTATAACTTTTGTTTCAAAGAAATCAAGGAAATCTTGAATTGGAGTTAACACTACAGCAAATCTGTAAAAACTCTTTTCATGATTCAACTAATGGGCAAAGAACATAAGATCATTAAATTCATTGTCTTCTATTCTCAGGAGTTCTATAAATTGATGGTGATTCATACTATTTGTACATAAATACTAAATGGTTTTAACTGTTGTATTCATGACACTATTCAGAGACTGCGGCAGAAAAATGGAATGCAAATATTTTACATGTATCATAGAGTGGAACAAAACTTTCAGGAAGCATCAGCCTCTTGTTTCAAAATTCCAGTATGACTGCTTGAGCTAACTTAGTTGAAGTATCATCTGTCGTCATAGAAACTAATCTTCTCATTTCTAGCTGAAATTCTTCTTTGACAGATGTAGAAGATTCAAAATTATCATGCCGTGAGTTCTATTTTTTAAATTATAATATACCTTTTTAGCGGAGAAGGCAATGGCAGCCCACTCCAGTACTCTTGCCTGGAAAATCCCATGGACGGAGGAGCCTAGTGAGCTGCAGTCCATGGAGTCGCGAAGAGTCGGACACGACTGAGCGACTTCACTCTCACTTTTCACGTTCATGCATTGGAGAAGGAAATGGCAACCCACTCCAGTGTTCTTGCCTGGAGAATCCCAGGGACGGGGGAGCCTGGTGGGCTGCCGTGTATGGGGTCGCACAGAGTCGGACACGACTGCAGCGACTCAGCAGCAGCAGCATGACAGGTATATACATTGCTCCTTGGAAGGAAAGCTACGACAATCCTAGACAGCAGGGATCGAACCTATGTCCCCTGCAGTGGCAGGCAGATTCTTACCCACTGTACCACCAAGGAAATCCACAAAAGTTTAAAATTTTTAATGAAGTCTAGCTTATTGGTTACTTTTTTTCATGGAATGTGCATTTGAAATTTATCTAAAAAGTCATGTCCATACCCAAGGTCCTCTAGGAGCTCTACATTATCTTCTAGGTAGTTTTATAGTTTTGCATTTATGTGTGGGTCTATGGTCTATTTTGAGCTAATTTTTGTGAAGAGTGTAAGATCTGTGTCTAGATTCCTTTTTTTAAATGTGGATGTCTGGTAGTTTCAATACTGTTTGTTGAAGAGTTCTATCTTTGCTTCATGCTATTGCTTTTGTTATTTTATCAAAGATCAGTTGACTGTACTTATGTGGGTCTGTTTCTGGGCTCTCTCATTTGTTCCACTGATCTGTTTTTCTATTCTTTTTCCAATATCACTATCTTGATTACTATAGCTCTATAGTATGTCTTGAAATCAGGTAGCGCTAGTCTTCCAACTTTATTCTTCGATAATATGTTGGCTATTCTGGATCTTTTACTCTATAAACTTTGGAATCAGTTTGTAAATAATCACAAAATGTCAATAACTTGCTGGGATTTTAATTAGGATTGTATTGAGTCTATAACTCAAGTTGGAAGGAACTCACATCTTGACAATGATCTTCCCTGGTGGCTCAGAGGTTAAAGCGTCTGCCTCCAATGCGGGAGACCCGGGTTCGATCCCTGGGTCGGGAAGATTCCCTGGAGAAGGAAATGGCAATCCACTCCAGTATTCTTGCCTGGAGAATCCCGTGGACAGAGAAGCCTAGTAGGTTACAGTCCACGGGGTCGCAAAGAGTCGGACAGGAGTGAGTGACTTTACCTAACCACATCTTGACAATATTGAATCTTCTTAACCATCAATATGGAATATCTCTCTACTTAGTTCTTGTTTGATTTTGTGCATCAGAATTTTGTCATTTTCCTTGATAGGTTTTATACATATTTTATCAAGTTTATACCTAGGTATTTTATTAGGGGAATGTGAGTGAGTGTATACAGAACTGTGTTTTTAATGTCAAATTCCACATGTTCATTACTGATATATGGGAAAGGAGTTGACTTTGGTATGTTACCTTGTATTCTGCAGCCTTCTGTAATTGATTCTTAGTTTCAGATTTCTTTTAATTAATTATTTCAGATTTTTGACATAGATGATCATGTCATCTGTGGACAAAGACAATTCTTTTTTCCCCAAACTGTATACCCTTTGATTCCTCTTCTTATCTTATTGCATTAGCTAGGATTTCCAGTCTTTTGGTATTTTTAGAGAGGTTTTGAATTCTTAACAATCGGTGGGTTGCTGGCTTAATTGAAAATTTTATACTCTTTGTGAAATGTATTTTTAAATCTTTTCCTTATATTCTAATAAACTTTTTATAACTGAATTAATAGTTAAAAACTCTCCATCTAAAAATGATTCCTCTTTGCTGTGTGAGAATTTGAGTCATTTTATAGCTGGCCAGAGTTATAGGCTCAGATCTTACTAAAACTCATTAAAAATTTTTATTGGATATTTCATCCTGATTCTCATTGACTTATTTTGTTGATTCTTTTTTAATGGTTGAAAGAAATATCTTTTCCAATTCATTATGTATTTGATAGAAGTATATGTTATTATTGTTCATTTTATTTTCTTTTGCCCAGCAAATAAAAAGCTTTAAATATTTTTCTGCTGAAACAAATGGCAATTGTTTCATTGTGAAATTTGTGATGTTTCAGGCTCCCTTTACTGTTCTGCGTGTCTACTTGATTTTTGTTTGTTGTTTAGTTGCTAAGTTGTGTCCCACTTTTTTGAGACCCCATGGACTGTAGCCCACCAGGCTCCTCTGTCCATGGGAATTTTCCAGGCAAGAATACTGGAGTGGATTGCCGTTTCCTTCTCCAGGGAAAGAACCTCCTGAATTGGCAGGCGGATTCTTTACCACCGAGCCACCAGGAAGCCCCTACTCAATTTTATATCAGTAGAATTCCTACATTTATGAGATCTAAAAGTCTTTCTATAATTTTTTAAACTTGAAAAATAACTTACTTATATTAAAATAATAAGAATTTCAATTTCATTATATAGATATCATGATAACTTGTATTCTCAGCCTAAGCCTGAAAATAAGTAACCTAGGGCTGAAAACAGATGCTACGTTAGTGCACAGGGAATAATCATCCTAACTGGATCAGTCCACTGATGCCAACTAGGTTATGCTTATGCCTAATACTGGAAGTAGTGCACTTGCTTAACACACACACAATACTACAATCGTGGCTGGTAGGGTGGAAAGGTGTGAACTGCAGTGTGGTTAACTGAATAATGATGTCCCAAAGATGACCACATCCTAACCCCTGCAACCTATGAATATGTCACCTTACATGGCAAAGATAATTAAGGATGCAGATGGAATTAATTGGGTGGTCTTGAAATGAGGAGATTTTCCTGGACTATCCTGGGCTTCCCTGGTGGCCCAGAATCGCTTGCCAAGGCAGGTGTCTCAGGTTTGATCCCTTTTTGGGAAGATCACCTGGGGAAGGAAATGGCAACTCACTGCAGTATTCTTGCCTGGGAAATCCCATGGACAGAGGAGCCTGGTGGGCTATATATTCCATGGGGTGCAAGGAGTTGGACACAATTTAGTGACTAAGAAACAACAATCCTGGATTATCATGGTGGGCCCAATGAAATTATGATAATCCTTAAAAGCAGACAATCTTTTTCAATAATGCTTAGAGGGAGCTGTAACACAGAATACTAGTTAGACTCAACATTACTGCCTTTGAAGATGGAAGAAGGGGACCATGAAGCAAGGAACGCAGATAGAAGCTGGACCACCTGATGCACAGAGCCCATACATTGGAAAAGATTTTGATGTTGGGAAAGATTGAGGGCAAGAGGAGAAGGGGGAGACAGAGGGCAAGATTGTTGGATGGTTGGACTCAATGGACATGAGTTTGAGCAAACTCCAGGAGATAGTGAAGGATAGGGAAACCTGCCGTGCTGCAGTCCATGGGGTCGCAAAGAGTCGGACCCAGTTTAGCAACTGAACAATTTGAAGCTGAAAGGAAATGGATTCTCCCCCAGAGAGAGATTCTTCCTCCAGTAAGAAATTCAGCTCTGCAGACATTTTGATTTTAGCCTGTAAGACCATTACAGGCTTCTGAGGTCCAGAAGAATAAGAGAATAAAAATTGTATTGTTTCAAGCTAGAAAATTTCTAGTAACTTATCATGGCTGCAATAGGCAATGAGTACAGTATTTCTATAGAACAATTAAATTGTCTGTTAGAAAAATAATTTTTACTGTAGAGTTTTAACATTCATGTTTATTAAACTGAATAAAATTTAAAAATTCAGTCCCCAGTTGCACGATCCACATTACAGATGCTCTGCGACCAGGTGTTCCTAATGGCTAGCAGTCCAGGTTTGGTTACTCTTGTGTCTCTTGGTGGCTGGAAGCAGTGAGAAGGACAGGAGGGTGGAAACATATTTGGCATTGCCAAGGAGCTCTTTGGGGCATTGGGTCTGTGCTTTGACTGCACAAGTTTTGAGAATGCAATTTAAATTTGAAGTACTGTTTTAGGATTGTTTTTGGAGGCCCCTGTGTTTGGGAAGGAAGTACTTGCTGGTCAAGGGGAGGAGAGCCTCTTAAAAGAAACTTACATCTTTGTTTTTTGGGACTCAGACCGAAGATACAGCTTGTGGTTGCTGAATAAGCATTTGCTTCTAGGATTTCCCATGAACTTTTCAGAGGTCTGACTCTGTTCCAAGCAGGATGTCTGGAAAGGCTGGCGAACCACATTATTTATCAGTTTTGATTTCAATCTCTTAGGGCATAACTGGCTAGAGATGAACCCCATCTCCAGCCGCTTTCTTACCCTGGGCTGCCCCAGTCCAAGCTCAGGCCTGGAGTGGAGTTTGAGGAGGTTTTTGAGTTGAGACAGCTGCAGGGTTCATAGAAACCAGCCAAAAATGAGCACCAGGGGCTCAGGGGCAGGAACAGGGAGGGGAGAGGGAGTGAGTCAGTGCCAGCTGTGGAGTTTCCTGCAGGGTTCACTCAATCAAAGAAAACACCCAGGGGCCTCCTTCAAGCTTGCCCTTGAGGGAATGGGGTTTGATGTTTGGCAGGGGTAGGGGCTGGGCCAGGGTCTTTGGAAGTTTGTGGAGGAAACAAACTCTGGTGCTCTTTTTGGAGTCTTTCCCAGCAAAAAGTGCAGCATCACGGGAGTCTTTTGTCTTTCTCTCTTCCCTTCCATCTCTCCTCCCCTCCCCTCCCCTTCCCAGCTGTCCTCCCTGCTCGCCTCCCTCCCCCTTCTTAACTGTTTCTGTCTCACCTCTTCACTTACCTCCCCTCCCCTTTCTGCTTTTCTCCCCTTCTTTTTTCCTTTCCCAG
The DNA here is from genome assembly GCA_006408695.1 of Aepyceros melampus. Taxonomy (NCBI): domain Eukaryota; kingdom Metazoa; phylum Chordata; class Mammalia; order Artiodactyla; family Bovidae; genus Aepyceros; species Aepyceros melampus. The sequence continues at coordinate 20,457 of SJXQ01006777.1, read as the reverse complement.
TTCTACTCTCTCTTTTCTTTCTTGACTAGGCTTTGCCACATAGTGATATGGCACCAAACCAAGCCATGAGTGGGGATTCCACTCACTTCTTCTTTTTATTTAAAATTGTAATGTCTTGTCTGTTTTCACCATGCATGTGTGCTAAGTTGCATCAGTTATGTCCGATTCTTTGCGACCCTATGGCCTGTGGCCTGCCAGGCTCCTCTGTCCATGAGATTCCCCAGGCAAGGATACTGGAGTGGGTTTCCATGCCTTCCTCCAGGGATCTTCCCAACCCAGTGATCAAATCTGCCTCTCTGATGTCTCCTGAATTGACAGGAGGATTGTTTACCCATCTGGGAAGCCCATTTTCACCATGAAGCAGCATCTATTTATTGAAAATATCTGAAAAATAAAATAAAGCCTAAAAAAGAAAATGAAAGCCATCTGTAACTGCTCTCATCAGAGAAAATGCTATGAAAATTGTGGTATAAGTCTTTGACATCTTTGTCCTGTATACATGTATGTGTATATGTGTAGTGTGTGTGCAGTTAGGAAGTGTGTTTATAAAAATGGAGATCTTTGGGTAGCTTTAAATTCCATTTTTCCTCATGTGACATTGTATCCTAGACATTTTCTCACATTAGTAGGAATTTTCCAAAAAACTGGATTGTTAATGGCTGCACAGTTTCCTATTGTATGAACGTACCATCATTTACTTGTTTACGTGGCTTCCAATTGGCCCTTTTCCCTACAGAGATTGTTAGTTGCCTCCACAAGATGCATCTTCATGCTCCTTCTTTAGTAAAAGAATAGATTTTATGTGGATGGCAACACGCCTATATAAAGGACTACATTTCCCAACCTGTTTTGCAGCCACAGTGACCAGTGGAAAGTAGCTAGAAGTTGTTTGGTTGTTCTTCTGGGAAGGCACATTAGCAGGATCTCTCCTTTTTTCCTGCCTGGACTGCAGATAATGTGGCTGGAGCATAAGCAGCCACCTTGGATCATGAGATGACCTTGAGAAGAAAGCTTTTCATGAGGACAGAGGGACATAAGGAGAGAGAAGGCTCCTGGACCCCAGGGGACAATGTATGGTTGCCACACCAGCCCTGGCCCAACTGCTTTGGGATTTTTTTTTTAATGTATAAAAGACACACATCCCATAAATTGCTTGCTTTCCATGTCTTATTAGTAGCTAAATGTAATTCCTACAGCAGATTAATTCACTGTGTTTAAAATACAATGATAATTTATTGAATGACTACTGTGTACCAGCTCCCACTAACTGGAGAACTATACCAGTGAACAAAACATAGAAAAATCCCTGTCATTCGTGGAGGGAGCAGACATGCTGATGAGGAAGATAGAAGATAAATAAAGAAAACAAAGAAAATAGTATGTTGGATCATAAGTGCTATGGGGAATATTAAAGTAGAATGGGGGTATGTTATGTTTTGGGGGTGGGGATGATGTTGAAATTCTGGATGGTAAATTAGGGAAAACCTCACTAAGATAACTTGTCTGCTCTATGAATTCAAAATGGCAGCTTTTTTTTTTTTCACAATAGCACTTTTCACATTTTTTTTTTAATGAATGGGAACTGGTGGCTAATTGGGTTTGTAGAAGATGATGACTAAGCTTTTCTCACGGGGATTATCTTGGATACTCAGTCAACTGAACATCTTTCATTGCAGGTGAAAGAAACTCAAATAAGCTGAAGGAAACCAGGTAACATGCTGACTTGCAAAATGAAAATATTCAGGGGGTGGTCCAGGCAGGGCTGAATCCAGGTGCTCAGAAATGTTGCCAGAAATCTGTCCTCCCCACTTTCCTCTCCTGCTTTCTTTGTGTTGATACCATTCTCCACCCCTCCGCCCTCACCCACCTTGGGAGGGAGAGAGCTGCAGACTAATGGTCCAACAAGGAGGGGAGGGTGTATCTTTTCCAATAGTTGCAGCAAATATCCCAGGACTCACTCTCATTGGATGGAGTTGGGTCATGTGCCCATTCCTGAACCAACTGATAGGCAGACTGGAGTCAGACAAGCTGGTGGGTGGAGCCTGTGCCATAGGATTCCTTCTGAAGCTGAAGGAGTGGGCCAACCTCAAGACTTAGAACTGGGGCTACTTCCAGGGGAACCCTAGAACCTCCAACCGAGGGGGCCAAAGATGCTGAGCAGGCTCTTCCCTAGGCATCATGCCTCACTCTTGGAGGCCCCTCAGCCCTTGAGAAAAGTCAATTCTGTTTCTTCTTAAGGTTTCTTTTTTTCCTCCTGGTGATTGTTTTTTCCCATTTTACAAATGAACAACCAAATGCATAAAGATCATAAATTATAAACGAGCCGTTCAAATGAGGCGACTGATGGCGATGAGTGAAATCTAATTAAGCAGTTGGAGATCTAAGTGATATTGTTATTAAAGTGCCGTGTTAACAGAGCGTTTGATCAGCTCTCTAATCTGTTATGTGAGTTAGTTGGAGGCAAACTCCGTCCTGATTGACATCGAGATCAATTCATTCTGTTTGAGGAGATAAAGTGCAGTCCTGTTGAAGGAGTGGAATTCCTGATGAGGGCTTGCCCTTTTGAACCACCACCCTGGCCCTGGCTTGTCTCGGAGAGACATCGGTCACCTCAGGGTTGGGGCTGAAGAATTTGGGAATACCACGTTTAGAAAGCATGATCACCCGCTTTTGAAGAGTTTAGCCTTGATACTCACTTGTTCATAAACTCGAAATATTTATCCAGTGCATTCTGTGTGCCAGACACTGTGCAAACTGCTGGCAGCTCACCCTATTTCCAAATCAAGTCTCCTTCTGAGGTTCTGGCAGATATGCATTTGCGAGGGATACCATTTAACCCACCACAAGCCCCATGGGACTTTTGGGAAGTATTGGCATAATCTCTGTTTGCTTTTTTTTTTTTTTTTAATCTGCTATTCAGAGTGAAAAAAAGAGTTAGTTGGAATCTTGAGTGGATTTGAAATCTCCCTCTTTCTACACAAGACTTGGCTTGAGTTGGAATTTCAGCTGCAGGATTGTATTTAATGGCTGTGGATGAGGAAGGGCAACCTGGAGGTCAAGTCTCATTAAATACTGATATTTGGTAATCATCTGGTTTGCAGAACTGCCCCAGTGATTGCAGAAGCTGAGGCTACTCTTTCTCCACTGCTGCTGATACAAGGCACATGGTGAAGTCACTCTCTGAGCAAAGTCTTGAGAGACTGAGGTCTTGTGGGCATATTTCCAGGGCCCCAAGCCTACCACGGCAGCCATCATCATCTTAACTTGGAGATAATCTGAGCCCAGCAGGTAGAGGGTGGGACCGGGGTCTACCCTTGTCTTCTGGTGGTATTTCATCTTTCCACATCTCAGTTTACATCATTGCTAAAATGGGAATGAATTTTGTCAACAGCCATGGATCACATGCTATTATGTGCCACAGTGGGATTTAGTGGTGAGCTAGACTGACATGGTTTCTGTGCTCACAAAGCCCTCTTTTAAATAACAGAGATATTAACAAATAGACTATAAGCAAATACGTACCATGTGATGAGCTGTCACTTGGGGAGAGGTGCTATAAAAGAAGGTAAGTGAGTGGAGAGTCTGTTGGTCATGCAGTTGTTTTTACCTGAGTAATCAAGGAAGACTGCTTGGAGGAGGCTGCATTTGAGTAGGGGTGGAAGAAAGCAAAGGAGAGTGCGTTGGGACTATCTGGGGGAAGAGTAGTCCAGACAAAGGGCACCTCAGGTGCAAGAGCCCTTGTTGAGAGAGCAGAGTTGGTGAGGGGAAGGGGGCTGAGCAGTGAGAACTGCCAGGCTGGGGACAGATCACAGGGGTGAGTGGAAGGATCCTGCATCTTGTTCTATGTGGGATGAGAAGCCTCTAAAGGTTGGGAGATAGCCTGTCTGGAGATAGGCTCTGGCTCCCGTTTTAAAAGCATCACTTCTGCTGTCAGGAGAACGGGCAGTGGTATTGAGGGGAGAAGCAGGGAGGCCAGGTGAGGGGCCAGTGGGGACAGTGGTCTGGGCTAGGGTGGTGGCAGTGGAGGTGGTTGTGGGGGGAGAACTTTTGCCTCATGTGGGATATTGTTGGTTGGTTGCTAAGTCATGTCTGACTCTGAGACACCATGGACTGTAGCCCAACAGGCCCCCTTGTCCATGGGATTTCCCAGGCAAGAATACTCGAGTGGGTTGCCATTTTTTTCTCCAGGGGATTTTCCCAACTCAAAGATCAAACCTGCATCTCCTGCATTGGCAGGCAGATTCTTGACCCCTGAGCCATCTAGGAAAGTGCACAGGAAACCCAGGAGCAGTGCCGATTTCTCAGGAATGAAGTGAACATTTGTCCCATGAAGGCCTTTCCCAATGAGATCCCTTTGGAAAGTGCCCCCTTTCCAACCCAGCACCTCCAGAATCACTTGTCGAAGTAGCTGCAGCACTGAGATGTCTCAAGTCTCCCAGCCTGTGTCCGCTCTCCAGGAGACTCTCTCCTAACAGAGAACATGAGGAAGAACAAAGCAGCTCATTCTCTTGTCCATTCCTTCATTCATCCACTGTTTATTGGGCTCTTGCAGGGACAGTGCTAAACAGAAGCAGAGCAGCCCTGCCTGCTGATGCTCACAGTTCAGTGCAGCCAGGAGGCTTCAAGCTCAGTCCACTATGTGAGTGAAAATATCCCCATAAGAGGAGCTGGGAATGAAGAATAGATGAAATGCTGAAAACCAAGCAGACAAATCAGTGGACAGATGCACCTCATTGATCATAAATCTGACTGCTGTCTGCCCATCCCTCAGCACTCATCCCCCAGCCTCGCCTCCCCCATCCCCAGCAGAGAGGCTGGTGGAGCCAGAAGTGGGCTGCCACTGACCCAATTCCCAAATCTCTTCTCACTGTCAGGGGAGTCTGACTGCTAGGGACTTTTGATCTCCTTAATGGAGGGATCTGCCCCTAATAGGATGTCTGTGCACCCAGGAGGGCTGGAGAGTAGTCTCGCATGAGCCAAAGAGAGCAAGCACCCAGCGAGCTGTGTCCTGGAGAGGGGAACTGAGGCTCATGAGCCTTGCAGAAGCCACCGGCGACAGAAACTCTCCAGAGCCTTTCTGGAAAGTCCACTGGACACCCACTGTGGTGTGGGGCTGAGAGTGGGTGGTCAGGGAGGATCTTGGAAACCAGGCAGAGGTCAGAGGTGATGGTGCCCTGGAGCTGAGATGGGCCTGCTCCCCTTCCTTCTGGTGTGAACCCCCCAATCCTGTTCTTAGGCCCCGCTTTTCCCTCACAGGTGCTCTGGGCTGGACCAGAGTGGGAAGAATTAGGAGCCGAGGAGACCAGTTTTGAGACCTTCCGGGGGTAGAAGTGCCTGCAGGGAGGGGGCAGCAGGAACACCAAGTGGGATGGAACATTTGTGCTGGAGAAAAAGCAGACAGCTCCTCCTCTGAAGTCATTTAGGCTTTTACATTTTCACTATCGCCAGCCCATCAGTCAGGGGCTGCTGCTGGGTTGTGTTATTATTTTTATCCTTATAAAGGTCAGCAACTTGCTGCAACTGACTATGTCCCTGGACTGTGCAGACAGGCAGACTCGCTCGCCGACTTCTCCATATCACCCAGCTCCGAGGGACACAGAGTCTCACCCAGACCCGTCCATCACTCGCTCGCAGCTGGCACTTGGAAATGAAAGAGGCTCGTTCCATATTCCCAATCAATGTCTGCCTGCCATCTCTGTCGATAACTGCTGGGTGGTCCAATCTTTCCCCTGACAGAAAGGCACCCGAGGGTCAGCCTGGAGATGCTCTGGAGGGAAAAGGCGGCTGTTTGATTCAGAGCCTCTTTGCAAGGCTGGAATGAAGTTGACTCTTTCTCTAATGAAACTGACTCCAAGGGTCTCTGCATGCCAGCGATTCGATGGCTCTCCAGAGAAGCAATGATGAGCGATAATTTAAAGCTGTGCACACATGCAGCCTCACATTCTTAACCATGCTGAGGATGCTTTCAAAGTGCTCCCAGCCCCTCAGGAAGCAGAGGTTGCCTGGATGAACGTGCAGTAGGGCTTCAGTGAATGCTGCAGGAATAGCCCTGGCAGCTGCCCTTCCCGTTCCCCTGACAGAGATACTAAGGCATTAAGAGGCTTAGAAACTCACTTGTGGCTCCAGTGACTGAGGACTTTCCACGGTCCTCAGGTTTGCAAGCAGCAGAGGTCAACCTCCAGAGTGAAATCTACCAGAAATGTTAGGGCTTTCCCACTGGGCAAAGCTCAATGCTGGAATCTTGAGTTCCAGTTCCACATAGCTAGGAGAGAGATTCTGATTCATCTAGCCATGGGCAGGTGTCCATTCCAGTCTGATCAGCTGTAATGGGGGCTTTTGGGGCTGAGTAAAGGAAAAATGCCACCCCATGTGTCTGGGGAGGGGAAGGGGTGGTCTGCTGAGAATGAGGGTGTCTCCTGGGCCACCCTACTTTAATATCACAAAGTAAACCTTAGATTTGGGGGCTGAATCCCCTGAGGCTGGGTAAAGATTTAATTCAGATTTGCAGATCAGGGAGGCTGGGAGTGAGCAGGTGGGGTCAGAAATGGGGTCAGAAAAGACTGGAAGGAAGGATGCAGGGACTTGCTTTCTCCGAGAAGAGTAAAGGGAGAGGAGCTTAGTGGAGCTGGCAAGCAGCCCTCTCGGCATCCACGGGTGGGAGGGTCCTGCTCAGAGACCAAAAGTGGGTGTCAGCAGCCCTGCTGTCTGCCCTGGACACAGACTGGGGGGAACTCTTAGTCCAGTCTGTGTTCCCGAACTCCAAGCCTGTCTGTATGCTTATGCCTTGGTGACTGCTCACACTCCCCTAGGGGCTCAGCCCCCACCCCAGAAGGTGTCTGTCCTTTGGAATCATGCTCCTGCTTCTCAGGTGCCACGATCTCCTGGGATCTTCCATCAGAATGAATCGTCTCCTTGGGCCAGCATCCTTTGCTACCTGGCCTCCTTTCCTAACAGTTACTTATAGTCTGTCTTATCCTCCGTGTCCCCATGTCTTGGGGGCCTCAAACTCCACCCAGCCTGGTAGAAGGGAGGAGATAAGCGTCAAATTGAACATGAGATTGGACTTTTAAACTGGACTTCCATAACTGTGACTGGAAAGAGATGGGATTTGCCCGAGGTGTTATTACAGGTGTGTTCTGGTTTGCATGCATTCTGGTTTGTGCTGTGCTGTGCTTAGTCGCTCAGTCATGTCCGACTCTTTGGAACCCTGAGGACTGTAGCCCGCCAGGCTCCTCTGTCCATGGGATTCTCCAGGCAAGAATACTGGAGGGGGTTGTCATGCCCTCCTCCAGGGCATCTTCCCAACCCAGAGATCAAACCCAGGCCCTGCCTCATTGCAGGCAGATTCTTTACTCTCTGAGCCACCAGGGAAGCCCAAGACTACTGGAGTGGGTAGCCTAACCCTTCTCCAGGGGATCTTCCTGATCCAGGAATCCAACTGGGGTCTCCTGCATTGCAGGCAGATTCTTTACCAGCTGAACTACCAGGGAAGCCTGTGTTCTGGTTTCGGCACCCACAAAGAACACTGGCTAAAAGAAGATAGAAGTTGATTTTTCTTTCTTCTAAAAGATATCTAGAGATGGGAATCCATGGCTGATGTGGTAGCTCTGGTCCATGAAGTTACCAGGTTTCTACTCCATCTTCCTTAGACCATGACCTTGTCCTGATGGTCCAGTATGGCTGCTAATGCTCCAGTCATCACAGCAATGTTCTAAGAGGTAGGATGGAAGAAGGGATGATTCTCTTTCAGGAAGTATTCACAGGTATACCCCACAACACTCTTATATTTTATTGGCCAGTATTTAGTCAATGAACTTAGCTATTAATATAAGGAATGCTCAGGAGCATAGTCTTTCTGCTGAATGGCAGTAGGCAGGTGGATTTTGTTATTAAAGAAAAAGTAAAGTTTGGTTCCAGAAAAACATCTATTTCTGCTTTATTGACTATGCCAAAGCCTTTGACTGTGTGGATCACAGTAAACTGTGGAAAATTCTGAAAGAGATGGGAACATCAGACCACCTGACCTGCCTCTTGAGAACTCTGTATGCAGGTCAGGAAGCAACAGTTAGAACTGGACATGGAACAACAGACTGGTTCCAAACAGGAAAAGGAGTGCATCAAGGCTGTATATTGTCACCCTGCTTATTTAACTTCTATGCAGAACACATCATGAGAAACGCTGGACTGGAAAAAACACAAGCTGGAATCAAGATTGCCGGGAGAAATATCAATCACCTCAGATATGCAGATGACACCACCCTTATGGCAGAAAGTGAAGAGGAGCTAAAAAGCCTCTTGATGAAAGTGAAAGAGGAGAGTGAAAAAGTTGGCTTAAAGCTCAGCATTCAGAAAATGAGGATCATGGCATCCAGTCCCATCACTTCATGGGAAATAGATGGGGAAACAGTAGAAACAGTGTCAGACTTTATTTTTTGGGGCTCCAAAATCACTGCAGATGGTGACTGCAGCCATGAAATCAAAAGACTCTTACTCCTTGGAAGAAAAGTTATGACCAACCTAGATAACATATGCAAAAGCAGAGACATTACTTTGCCGACTAAGGTCCATCTAGTCAAGGCTATAGTTTTTCCAGTGGTCATGTATGGATGTGAGAGTTGGACTGTGAAGAAGGCTGAGCACTGAAGAATTGATGCTTTTGAACTGTGGTGTTGGAGAAGACTCTTGAGAGTCCCTTGGAGTGCAAGGAGATCCAACCAGTCCATTCTGAAGGAGATCAGCCCTGGGATTTCTTTGGAAGGAATGATGCTGAAGCTGAAGCTCCAGTACTTTGGCTACCTCATGTGAAGAGTTGACTCATTGGAAAAGACTTTGATGCTGGGAGGGGTTGGGGGCAGGAGGAGAAGGGACGACCGAGAATGAGATGGCTGGATGGCGTCACTGACTCCATGGCATGGGTCTGGGTGAACTCCGGGAGTTGGTGATGGACAGGGAGACCTGGCGTGCTGCAATTCATGGGGTCTCAAAGAGTCGGACACGACTGAGTGACTGAACTGAACTGGAAGTTTGGTTTTGGGGAAAAGCCAGTGGTCTCTGTTTCAGATAGGGAAAGAAGACTCACAAGAGTTTTGTGGAAAGTAGTGATCAGAACAATATACCTGTCTTACGTTTATTCTCAGTGGAGACTGGTCAGGGGGATTTAATCATTTGGGGAGGTTATGAGTAGGGCTGTTAGGTAAAATAAAGAGGTCCACCTGACAAATAAATGTTTGGATGCTAGGGTGGGCCTGGGCAAGTCTTGAGACAGACTTGCTGTAGTGCTGGGTCCCACTCCCATCTATTGCTCTGGTCTCCTCACTGGTGCTACCGCAGTGGGTGGTCTGTTAAGAATTCTCATAATTTTTCCTCTAGTCAGAAAACTCAGAGGCAGCCATGTTTATCATGCTGTGCTGAAAAGTTACATATGCAAGTCCATTTACTTGGGATTTATGTCCTGTTCCCTTCCCCAAATGATTTGCCCAAATTTCAGACTCTGTTGAAGAATTACATCTATAGTTACATTTGACTAAGATTTATGCTCCTACCAGTTTCTTATATTTTATAAAAGTCCATCCCAAGGAAAAGTAACAGGACAATTAAAAAGGAAACAACAGAACGAAAGCCACTTAGAAGAAACAGAGTCATAGATCTCAGGTCTGTGTAGAATGATCTCTTTGCAGACACATGTGACTTGGCAGTGGGTGGTGACCAGTGCTGACACTGGGCACATAGGTCTTGACTCAGTGCCTGGAACTGAGTTTCTACAAAAGCTAAATCAGGGCATTATGATGTGCTTTAAAAAGTGATCCTGGGGTTTCCCTGGTGGCTCAGTGGTGAAGAATCCACCTGCCAGTGCAGGAGACACGGATTCGATCCCTGGTCTCGGAAGATCCAGCGTGCCACAGCAACTAAACCTGTGAGCCACTGCTGCTGAGCTGTGCTCTAGAGCCCATGAGCTGCAACAACTGAGCCCATTTGCTGCAACGACTGAAGCCCGGGCACCTACAGCCCACAAAAGAAGCCACTGCAACGAGAAGCCCACGCACTGCAACTCGAGAGCAGCCCCCACTCACCTCAACCAGAGAAAAGCCCGCACCGCAGTGAAGATCCAGGACAGCCACAAATAAATAAATAAATAAGCGAAAAGTGATCTTGCATGTTCAAAATCTGTGTGGGTTGTCACTGCCTCCTGAATTCTCCTTGGGGATGGTAGTCACAAAATGACAAGCCTGAGAAGCCCAGTCTACCTGATGTGTTGGGGAAGGGCCTTGAGAATCACTCAAGGAGTTTTCAAACCTCAGGAATCCTGGACCATGACCTCAGAACCTCTGGGGGAAGGACCCAGGTGCCAGAATTTGTGTTGCCCAATGCCTGAAAACAGATGCTTCGTATAGAAGTCTAGTTCTAAGCTGTCTGTGATGAGAGGGTGAGTCTACTTCCCTTGCACCAGGAACGGCTGAATCTGGGGGTCTGGTTTCCAGCGTTTCTGTAGAGCCCATCAAAGCTGTGGGTTTGGAGTGACAGGTGTACTGAAGTCTGAGTTCACCCTACCATCTTCCCTGAAATCCATAGCAGTTGTCTAAGAGAAGGAGCTTCTCAGAGATGTTAGTTGAAGGATATTTAACTACACAAAAGGACTCTTGCTGACTTCTCCTGGTGCCAGTCCTTTCTTGTTATTTCCAAGGGTCTTTGTGTTACTAGGGTCACTTGGCTCCAAGAGGGGATGGGGCCACTGTCACTGAATCATGAAACCCATACTTTCACTCACCTTGCTCCTGCTCTTTGGAAGAAAAGCTATAACAAACCTAGACAGTGTATTAAAAAACAAAGATGTCACTTTGTCTACAAAGGTCTGTATAGTCAAATCTATGGGTTTTTCAGGAGTCATATAGGGATGTGAGAGTTGGACCATAAAGAAGGCCTAGCGCCAAAGAATTGATGCCTTCAAACTGTGGTATGGAGAAGACTCTTAGAGTCCCTTGGACAGCAGGGAGATCAAATCAGTCATTCTTAAGGAAATCAACACTGAATATTCATTGGAAAAACTGATACAGAAGCTGAAGCTCCAGTACTTTGGCCACCTGATGTGAAGAACAAACTCATTGGAAAAGACCTTGATGCTGGGAAAGACTGAGGGCAGGAGGAGAAGGGGATAACAGAGGATGAGATGGTTGGGTGGTATCACTGGCTCAATAGATACGAGTTTGAACAAACTCCGGGAGACAGTGGAGGACACAAGAAAGCCTGGCATGCCACAGTCCACGAGTCGCAAAGAGTCGGACACGACTGAGTAACTGAACAACAGAAAAACAAAAGTCTTCTGTAACACAAGGATCTATTTTACTCCTGGAATCACCATCCTCGGGGCGACTGAAGTCACTGGACTTGAGTGCTGGTCTCTGTCGAGCAGTGTGCTTTCGGACAGGTTCCCAGAATGAGAGGTGAGGAAGAGCCTTTGCCTCAGGAGGCTAAACCAGCTGATCTATGAAACGGTGTCTGGCACAGAAAGCGCCCCCTAGCAGTGGCTCTCAGGATTGTAACAGCTGCATTGCTGTTACTGTTATTTATTCCTATTGATAGTTTAGGGCTTCCCAGGTGGCGCTGCAAAGGATGTAATCAATCTGATTTCAGTGTTGACCATCTGGTGATGTCCATGTGTAGAGTCTTCTCTTGTGTTGTTGGAAGAGGGTGTTTGCTATGACCAGTGCATTTTCTTGGCAAAACTCTATTAGTCTTTGCCCTGCTTCATTCTGTATTCCAAGGCCAAATTTGCCTGTTACTCCAGGTGTTTCTTGACTTCCTACTTTTGCATTCCAGTCCCCTATAATGAAAAGGACATCTTTTTTGGGTGTTAGTTCTAAAAGGTCTTGTAGGTCTTCATAGAACCGTTCAACTTCAGCTTCTTCAGCATTACTGGTTGGGGCATAGACTTGGATTACTGTGATATTGAATGGTTTGCCTTGGAAACGAACAGAGATCTTCTGTCGTTTTTGAGATTGTATCCAAGTACTGCATTTCGGACTCTTTTGTTGACCATGATGACTACTCCATTTCTTCTGAGGGATTCCTGCCCACAGTAGTAGATATAACAGTCATCTGAGTTAAATTCACCCATTCCAGTCCATTTTAGTTCGCTGATTCGTAGAATGTCGACGTTCACTCTTGCCATCTCTTGTTTGATCACTTCCAATTTGCCTTGAACCTGACATTCCAGGTTCCTATGCAATACTGCTCTTTACAGCATCGGACTTTGTTTCTATCACGAGTCACATCCACAGCTGGGTATTGTTTTTGCTTTGGCTCCATCCCTTCATTCTTTCTGGAGTTATTTCTCCACTGATCCCTAGTAGCATATTGGGCACCTACTGACCTGGGGAGTTCCTCACTCAGTATCCTATTATTTTGCCTTTTCATACTGTTCATGGGGTTCTCAAGGCAAGAATATTGAAGTGGTTTGCCATTTCCTTCTCCAGTGGACCACATTCTGTCAGACCTCTCCACCATAACCACCCATCTTGGGTTGCCCCATGAGCATGGCTTTGTTTCATTGAGTTAGACAAGGCTGTGGTCCTAGTGTGATTCGATTGACTAGTTTTCTGTGAGTATGGTTTCAATGTGTCTGCCCTCTGATGCCCTCTTCCAACAACACAAGAGAAGTCTCTACACATGGACATCACCAGATGGTCAACACTGAAATCAGATTAATTATATTCTTTGCAGCCAAAGATGGAGAAGCTCTATACAGCCAGCAAAAACAAGACTGGGAGCTGACTGTGGCTCAGATCATGAACTCCTTATTGCCAAATTCAGACTTAAATTGAAGAAAGTAGGGAAAACTGCTAGACCATTCAGGTATGACCTAAATCAAATCCCTTATGATTATACAGTGGAAGTGAGAAATAGATTTAAGGGTCTAGATCTGATAGATAGAGTGCCTGATGAACTATGGAATGAGGTTCGTGACATTGTACAGGAGACAGGGATCAAGACCATCCCCATGGAAAATAAATGCAAGAAAGCAAAATGGCTGTATAGGGAGAACTTACAAACTTATGGTCAGGGAGGAAAAGGGGGAGGAGGGATAAATTGGAAACTGGGATTGACATATATATATTACTATATATAAAATATGCTGTTGTGTCTGTTTTAATCACTCAGTCATGTCTTACCCCATGGATTGTAGCCTGGCAGCCTCCTTCTATCTATGGAATTTTCCAGGTAAGAATACTGGAGTAAGTAGCCATTCCCTTCTCCAGGGGATCTTCCCAACCCAGGGATTAGACCCAAGTCTCCAGCATTGCAGGCAGATTCTTCACCATCTGAGCAACTCAATGGACAGGAGTTTGAGCAAACTCTGGGAGATCGTGAAGGTCAGGGAAGCCTGGCATGCTGCAGTCCATGGGGTTGCAAAGAGTTGGACATGACTGAGTGACTGAACAACAACAATATAAAATAGATAATTAATAAGGACCTACTGTATAGAATTGGAGAAGGCAATGGCAACCCTCTCCAGTACTCTTGCCTGGAAAATACCATGGACGGAGGAGCCTGGTGGGCTGCGGTCCATGGGCTCACTAAGAGTCGGATACGACTGAGCGACTTCACTTTCCCTTTTCACTTTCATGCATTGGAGAAGGAAATGGCAACCCACTCCAATGTTCTTGCCTGGAGAATCCCAGGGATGAGGGAGCCTGGTGGGCTGCCATCCATGGGGTCACACAGAGTCGGACATGACTGAAGCGACTTAGCAGCAGCAGCAGTATAGCATAGGGAACTCTACTCAATACTCTGTAATTGAGTCCCATTGAGTGGATATAACGGAGGAGCCTGGTGGGCTGCGGTCCATGGGCTCACTAAGAGTCGGATACGACTGAGCGACTTCACTTTCCCTTTTCACTTTCATGCATTGGAGAAGGAAATGGCAACCCACTCCAATGTTCTTGCCTGGAGAATCCCAGGATGAGGGAGCCTGGTGGGCTGCCATCCATGGGGTCACACAGAGTCGGACATGACTGAAGCGACTTAGCAGCAGCAGCAGTATAGCATAGGGAACTCTACTCAATACTCTGTAATTGAGTCCCATTGAGTGGATATATGTATAGGTATAACTGATTTACTTTATTGTAACCTGAAACTGGCCCAACATTGTAAATCAACTACAGTCCAATAAAAATTATTAAAAAAAAAAAACAAAAAGGACTGTGGGAGGGCAATGAGGCCAGCGGGCCATGATACTGTGGTCACTTACTTATCCTGTGGGTAACAGGGAATTACAGTAACTCCAGTCTCATACTGAACGCTGAAGAGCTGAGTTCAAATAGAAAAAATGACTCATAAAGAGTAAAATATTAAGCTTTTCTCACACATTAATTCTTTCCCTTGAGTTACAGTGAAGTTGCATGGTACTAGGTCCATAAAGACTGTTGGCCTGGTGTTCTGTGACTTCTTTTGCCTCTTGGTAAGCCCTACCCAGCAATTCTTTCCTCTAGAGTCAGAGTAAATTACTGCTGCTTCTATTGAACACTAGAAGAGGTGCTTGGCTTGTATTTATAGAAATTATATATATATTTCTATTTTGTCTTTCTACCTGTGTATAACTCAGTTTGGTATAATGGCTTTTCAATGTTCATTGCGGCACTGTTTGTAATAGCCAGGACATGGAAGCAACCTAGATGTCCATCAGCAGATGAATGGATAAGAAAGCTGTGGTACATATACACAATGGAGTATTACTCAGCTATTAAAAAGAATACATTTGAATCAGTTTTAATGAGGTGGATGACGCTGGAGCCGATTATACAGAGTGAAGTAAGCCAGAAAGAAAAACATCAATACAGTATACTTACACATATATATGGAATTTAGAATGATGGTAATGATAAACCTGTACGCAAGACAGCAAAAGAGACACAGTTGTATAGAATGGCCTTTTGGACTCTGTGGGAGAGGGAGAGGGTGGGATGGGTTGGCAGAGTGGCANGAAACCAGAATTGAAAGAGACACGTGTACCCCAATGTTCATCGCGGCACTGTTTGTAATAGCCAGGACATGGAAGCAACCTAGATGTCCATCAGCAGATGAATGGATAAGAAAGCTGTGGTACATATACACAATGGAGTATTACTCAGCTATTAAAAAGAATACATTTGAATCAGTTTTAATGAGGTGGATGACGCTGGAGCCGATTATACAGAGTGAAGTAAGCCAGAAAGAAAAACATCAATACAGTATACTTACACATATATATGGAATTTAGAATGATGGTAATGATAAACCTGTACGCAAGACAGCAAAAGAGACACAGTTGTATAGAATGGCCTTTTGGACTCTGTGGGAGAGGGAGGAGGGTGGATGGGTTGGCAGAGTGGCAATGTAACATGTGTGATATCATAAGCGAAACGAATCGCCAGTCCAGGTTTGATGCAGGATGCAGGATGCTTGGGACTGATGCACCAGGATAATCCAGAGAGAGGGTGTGGGGCGGGAGGGTGGAGGTGGGGGTCGGGATTGGGAGTTCATGTACACTCATGGCTAATTCATGTCAATGTGTAACAAAACGAATACAGTATTGTAAAGCAAAACAAACTAAAAAATAAAAATTAATTAAAAAAAAAAAGCTATGTACTAATAGACAGGGATTTAGGATTTCTAGGTTTTGAAGGGAACAGAGGGACAATGGGTTTGAGATGGTTTTTGCCATTATGGAGTGCTTTCCTGGAATATCCTGGGAACCAGAAGGAGACCTTCAGTGTTGGGGTTGAAAGACCACTAGTAAAGATGGAGGGACCTTAAGCTCATACATGGGTTACCTGTTTCTCTAGTATTTTTCCTCCTAGAGTTGGAATGAAAATTGTAACAGAATTATATTGTTATAATATGACATCAGTATGTCCAACTTGCTAGATTTTATTCAGGTCAGTGCCCTCCCCCCCCAAAAAAAATCAAGAATGACAAATTCTGACTTTGTTTACACAGAGCCATTCACCTCAGGCCGGGCTAGTTGCATCAGGCTCGGAGGACAGAGGCTGCTGCGGCGCCTTCTCACTTCCACCCTTCAGATAGCAGTACTGTGGAGATGATCCCGCATGGCTCCTCACTTCCGCCCTCTGTCCCCAGTCAGTAGGCACAAGCAGCCCTCAGATAAAAGTCTCGAGACATAGCAGAGAGAGGGGTCTGCAATTGTGCTGATGGTTTACAGAGCATGCTAGGGGCTTCAGATACCCCAGCAGTGTTTCCCTGGGATGAATGTGTAGCTACACAGAGCACTTTACTGCCAGGAGACAGACTCTGATTAAGATCAGACTGCTAGGAAAATACTTCACTAATACCTCTACCTCACTACAGCCTGATTAAGTTTGCAAAAGTTTCCAAAACAAACAAACAAACAAACAAAAAACCAAAACCTTCTGTTATCAGAATTGCATGAATAAAAAGCCTAGGCTCAAAAGTTTAAGGAACTTAATCAGTCTCCTCTCCTCGCTGGTCAGGGGCAGAACTGGGGCTAAAACTCAGCTCCCCAAGTCTCCCTTTGTGGTTGTTGTTATTAGTCAGTCATGTCCGACTCTGCACCCCCATGGACTGCAGCACGCCAGGCTTCCCTGTCCTTCACTATCTCCCTGAGTTTGCTCAAACACCTATCTCACCCACTGTTGTCCCCTTCTTCTCTCACCTTTAATCTCTCCTGGCATCAGGGTCTTCTCTAATGAGTCGGCTCTTCACATCAGGTGGCCAAAGTATTAGAGCTTCAGCGCTGGTCCTTTCAATGAATATTCAGGGTTGATTTCCTTTAGGATTGACTGGTTTAATTCCTTGCAGTCCTAGGTACTCTCAAGAGTCTCAAGTCTCCCTAGACTATACTAAAGGTGCTACTGCTGCTTACCTCCATTATTTCTATTAGGAACATGATATCACCCTCATCTTTTTCTCTTTTAAGACAGTGGCATTAATATGTTTTTTTCCTGTTTGGATTCCAAAAAAGCTGGTGATGCCCTTTTTTTAAGAGACGCTAGCTGCTGCACACTGATTGAGCAGGCTAAAGCTGAAATGTGAAAAGTGCTTTTCCCCAGACAGTTAGAATACATACTGAAGATGGAAATTTCCAAGACCTGAATCCCCAAACCCAGGCTCATCTCCCCTCTCTCCTTGAAATATAAAAGTAAACCAGCAAGATTTAAAAAATTGGACTCAAATAAATATTCATCATTTTTCTTCCTCTATTCTGGGTCCTATGGAGTAATACATGGTACTCTTTGCATTGGCACTCACATATTTAAGTGTGTAAGTGAGAAAGTGTGTGTGACAGCATATGTGACTACATGAATGTATGTGTGAATGTGTGTATGATTATGAGTGTGTGTAAGTGTAAGTACATGTGAGTGAATGAATATGTGTGTAATGCATATGTATGAATGCTGCTGCTGCTGCTAAGTCGCTTCAGTCGTGTCCGACTCTGTGCGACCCCAGAGACAGCAGTCCACCAGGCTCCCCCGTCCCTGGGATTCTCCAGTCAAGAACACTGGAGTGGGTCGCCATTTCCTTCTCCAGTGCATGAAAGTGAAAAATGAAGTCACTCAGCCGTGTCTGATTTTGCGACCCTATGGACTGTAGCCTACCAGGCTCCTCTGTCCAAGGGATTTTCCAGGCAAGAATACTGGAGTGGGGTGCCATTTCCTTCTCCTATGTATGAATATGTATGCATTTAGTTGCAAATAGGAGCTGAGATATTTATTTCTTTTGGAAACAAGTCAAACTTCTGTAGACCTTTGACATACATATTCTCAGTGCTTTTTAGAAGGGAAATTGCATCCATATTGACAGTACAGTTTTCAGAAGAGTGGTTTTGATAGGTTGAGGACACATCGATGGTATTTAAAGATGTTTGGCAATATCAGGAAATATTTGCCTTCATTTCTTCACTGTTCCAAGTTCTGATATAAGCACCAAGGCACATGTTAAAGGCCAAGATTTTACTTTCAAATACAGCAAAGCCTTTATTTATAGGAAAGTTATCCATTCCAGTCTTGCCTTCTTGCATTTAAAATCTCACACTGCAGCCAAAATGACTTCAAATCCATGATTGGATATGTCACTCTTAAATATCTTTAATTGCCTCTTCAGAGAACAAATATGGGTTTCCTACCCAATTCATCCCCTGATTCCAAATTCTTTTCCTTCAACTGAATGTCCCTACCCTCAGTATCTCAACCCTCAAAGCTCAAATCCTGCTCCAGAGAAGGATGCTGAAAACTTAAGGCCATCGCCACCTTCACCCTTATGTTAAGTCTCACGTCCACAGTCATTGGTGCAAGGCTGAAATGTGCTCTTAGCTGGGGCAACAGAGTGCATCCCAGGACCCTTTCTTGAAATTCTGGGACCTGTCACATTTTCCTTTGGGATGGAGTCAAAGCAGATGCAACCTAGGAAATGACATCATGAAACCGGAATGCTAGGCAGCTTTGAGAAGACTTGATTGTTCAGAAAGTGAAGTGACGGAAAAGAAGCTATTACAAGAGTCTTGAAACTCACCTACTTCGGGACTCCCTGGGATACTTGAGCATTATTGGGGAGAGTGCCAGTGACTTCACCCCTGCCCTTTCTTGCTCAGCCTCATTTTCTTCTTGCCTGAAAGCATCTCTAGGTGAGTAGTGGGCCCCAGTCTCCACTCATGCATGTCTGCAACTCAAGAGGATGCCGGCATGTTCTCCTAGGTGCTCCCTCCCTGTGCTCCTCCTTGGAAGGGTGAGCCTGCGAGGTTCTGCAGCTTGGCTGTATCCATATAAGGAGGAGCGTGCTGTCAGCCTCCTCTCCCTGCAGGCACTTCTAACCTCCCATGAAGAGGTCTTTGAGCTCTCCATCCCTTGGTTCCAGAGTGGTGAGAACCAAAGCTCTCTCCTCGGGGCTCTTAAATGGCTTCCTTCTGGATTGCTATTCTGTTTCTTACACAGGACATGGAGGTGAATGAAGGCCTGGGGGGTGACCTTTTGTATCTTTCAGCGATTCTGACAAAATATGTCCAACAGCTTCTCTTTAGGATATAGGAACATTATCACTAATTACCCTCAGTATTGGAACTTAAATCAAAAATTCTGAGACAAGAAGAAAAATACTATTTAATCTCCTATGATTTGTCTCAAGACAAAAGGTACATGCTAAAGACTCCCATTGTGAAAATATTTTTAACTGATACATTATAAATGCACAGTGTTTCATAGACTAATAAAAAGCATAGATGGATTTCTAATTAGCAATAAAAAGGACTTTTTCAGAAATACTTTGTTGAGTAAAAAGCAGATGTTGCAAATTCAAATGGTTCAGGCAGATAATATAAGTGAAGTGTAATGGGTTGTGTGTAAGGCAGTAGAGAAGGTAGAGGGGACCATGGTGAATCAGAGACACCAGGTTCTATCTGAAAAGATCAGCTGCCACTCAACTCCAGAGATTTGTTTCATGAAGAAATTTGGTCCGAAACTTACGAGATCTTTTTATTTCTCAGGAGAAGGTGGAAATACATTTTAAAAAATTATGTATTTTTATTTTTTTGGTTGTGCTGGGTCTTCATAGCTACGTGCAGGTTTTCTCTAGTTGTGGGGCTGCTCTTGTTGCAGAGCACAGGCTCCAGGCACATGGCCTTCAATAGTTGCAGCACCACGGGCTCAGTCGTTGTGATGTGGGGGCCTCAGAGCATGCAGGCTTCAAGAGCTGTGGCACAGGGCTCAAATTGCTCAAGGCATGTGGACTCTTCCTGGACCAGGGATTGAACCCATGTCCCCTGCATTGGCAGGTGGATTCCCATCCACTGGACCACCAGGGAAGTCCTGGAAGTCCATTTTTGAAATGTAAAGTGTTCCAAATTTTAGATGATGGCGACAGATTAAATCAAAAAGCATACCCACTGGGCCCAACAAAAGCCTAGCAACTGGCCAAACTTGGTATTTGGACCAATAATTTACCACCTCTGAGAAAGTGCTATGTAAATATTGTTTGTTATAATAATGGAGTTGATGAATGCTCTATCAACATTTTGTAAACAACGCTCCAAATAGTAACCATACATTTCAGTGATCTAAAAAATGCCAATCTCATCTCATTCTTCTGAAGCTCAGCTCAGCTTTCCAAGATTGCCTTGCTGTGGGGGCAGACTCTGCAGTGATTGGATGGATGCTGTGTGCTAAGTCATTTCAGTGAGTCCAGCTCTTTGCCACCTTACGGACTGTAGCTTGCCAGGTTCCTCTGTCCATGGCATTTTCCAGGCAAGAATACTGGAAGGGGTTGCCATGCCCTCCTCTAGGAGATCTTCCTGACTCAGGGATCTAACCTGTATCTCTTACATCTCCTGCATTGGCAGGTGGGTTCTTTACCACTAGTGTAGTGATTAGATTCATTTCAGTTCAGTCACTCAGTCGTGTCTGACTCTTTGTGACCCCATGAATCGCAGCATGCCAGGCCTCCTTGTCCATCACC
>SJXQ01006776.1:319754-362589 GCA_006408695.1 Aepyceros melampus | reverse complement strand
GTTTTCCCTACTTTCTTCAATTTAAGTCTGAATTTGGCAATAAGGAGTTCATGATCTGAGCCACAGTCAACTCCTGGTCTTGTTTTTGTTGACTGTATAGAGCTTCTCCATCTTTGGCTGCAAAGAATATAATCAATCTGATTTTGGTGTTGACCATCTGGTGATGTCCATGTGTAGAGTCTTCTCTTGTGTTGTTGGAAGAGGGTGTTTGCTATGACCAGTGCATTTTCTTGGCAAAACTCTATTAGTCTTTGCCCTGCTTCATTCTGCATTCCAAGGCCAAATTTGCCTGTTACTCCAGGTGTTTCTTGACTTCCTACTTTTGCATTCCAGTCCCCTATAATGAAAAGGACATCTTTTTTGGGTGTTATTTCTAAAAGATCTTGTAGGTGTTCATAAAACCATTCAACTTCAGTTTCTTCAGCATCACTGGTTGAGGCATAGACTTGGATAACTGTGATATTGAATGGTTTGCCTTGGAGACGAACAGAGATCATTCTGTCGTTTTTGAGACTGCATCCAAGTACTGCATTTTGGACTCTTTTGTTGAGTAGTATGAAAAGACAAAATGATAGGATACCATAAGAGGAATTCCCCAGGTCATTAGGTGCCCAATATGCTACTGGAGATCAGCGGAGAAATAACTTTAGAAAGAATGAAGGGATGGAGCCAAAGCAAAAACAATACCCAGTTGTGGATGTGACTGGTGATAGAAGCAAGATCCGATGCTGTAAAGAGCAATATTGCATAGGAACCTGGAATGTCAGGTCCATGAATCAAGGTAAATTGGAAGTGGTCAAACAGGAGATGGCAAGGGTGAACGTTGACATTCTAGGAATCAGCGAACTCAAATGGACTGGAATGGGTGAATTTAACTCAGATGACCATTATATCTACTACTGCAGGCAGGAATCCCTCAGAAGAAATGGAGTAGCCATCATGGTCAACCTTGGCTCTACTGCCTTCAATTGACTGAGGTGAGAGAAACACTGCATGGACTTCGCTGTTTCTTCCTGTATATAGTGATAATAGTGAATCCCTCTCTTATAGTGTTGTGGTCATTGTGAGGATTGAATAAAAGTAATAATTATAATATACTGAAGCAACAATTATAATTTTGTTATTAATACTTAAAAATCTGCCAGAATATAAGCATTTGGAGAGCCGAGATGGTGATTCAGTGTTACTGAGAGTATTGTAAAGAGACCAACATCACCTGGGTGCCGCTGAGAACTATGAGAGCAGAATTTCTGTGTGAGACTCAGGAATCTATATTTGAAGAAAGTTTCCATCTAATTTTTGGCACTCTAAATTTTGAGAAGCCCTGTCTAGTCTGCTCTCAGCTGTATTTCTAGAGTCCAGAAATAACAGTGGGTAATAAATAATAGATTAACTAATATTGGTCTAACCATTCAATAAACTACTATCTTTTCCTTTATTTTAAACTCTTCTTTTCTGACCCTTACTATTGAGAAACATCTTATAAAGTTTGGTTTATTTGCACATAACAAAAGTAACGGAGAAGGCGATGGCATCCCACTCCAGTACTCTTGCCTGGAAAATCCCATGGACAGAGGAGCCTGGTAGGCTGTGGTCCATGGGGTCGTGAAGAGTCAGACACGACTGAGTGACTTACCTTTCAATTTTCACTTTTGCACTGGAGAAGAAAATGACAACCCACTCCAGTGTTCTTGCCTGGAGAATCTTAGGGATGGGGGAGCCTGGTGGGCTGCCATCTATGGGGTCACACAGAGTTGGACACGACTGAAGTGACTTAGCAGTAGCAGTAAAAAAGTAAAGAACCAAACCTATATTTGCAGGTATTTTACATTGTTAGAAATTCCCTTTGGTATCACAATAATAGTGGTGTCTACATTATAGGCAGCTGTAACATGTTGGGTAATGAATGTAAAACATTTAGCAAAAACCCCAGCACTTCACTGTGAGTACTCAAAAATAACATCTTCTATCATATTTTGCAGTCACTTTTCTCTAACTGAGCTAACAAATGAATTTTATTAGAAACTTGCATATCTAGAACCTTAACAAAAGGTTTTCATGTTACAAGGAAGAAATGAAACATTGCTTTCTTTTTTGGTCTGATTTCCCCTTTTCAAGTTAACATACAGTATTGATTGCAACTCCAAAAAACCTTTCATCATGTTAAGTGATAGTACAGTTTAAGCTATATTCATGCACTTTTCCTGTAACATATGGGAGAATTCAAAGTAAAGCATAGTAATTATCTAAGTAAACTACCACAGCTAAGCAGTTTCCCTTATCTCAGAAAATATGTAGGGAAGTGGAATTTTTGAAAAGGAAAGTCTTAGGAAAGTTTAGATGTAGTAATAATCCATTTTGCAAACATTTGACTCTCTCAGCTAATCACTATGTTTATAATGAAATGTATGTTCATTAGGAAAGCATGAGACTGAGTTTGTCTGTTTTCTATTGGTCATCAGTAATATGAAGAAATACATTTGATGATTTCCTACTTATATAAGAAACAGTGTACTCTCCAGTTATACGTGAACCTATAAAAATGATGAGAAGCTTCTTGTAACTTAAAAATACACTTTTAAAAGCTTCACAGAATGTTAAAGATTTTCAAATAAGCCATAAATGGACATCTGCAGTCTATGCTGCACTTCAATAAGATGAGAATGGTTGTCATGTCAAATCTCTACAGGCTGTCTTTGCTCATGTTTTCCTGGTTAGGAAATTCCACTCAAGCAGAATGAAACCTAACCTTTAATATTACATTCTGTAGAACAGGCCCCAGTGACACATAAGAGGATCTTATCCACTGGATCTCAATGGATTTGGTTTAAAACAGCTTCTTTTCTGCAAGACAGATATCTGATGGGAGTTCTCTTCACAAAAAGGAGCTCATTTTCTCTTCAGAGTACAACCGAGAATTGAAAAGTTGTTCAAAATAATCACAAAAAGCAGATGAAGATATTATCACCACAAAAATGCTTCATGTAGTATGCAAGGCCCTAAAACTTGTATTGCTCCGTTAACAGAATATATATCTGAAAGATGTCCTACTCTTTTTCAGATTGTAACTACCAAGCTATAAAACTCACAATGCAGTTTATGCAAATATATACTTGTATCTATATATAACTACCTATAAAGTTCAATGATTTGAATAATCGAAATCAAGTATTATAAAATAAAGCCAAAATTGACCCCAAATATAATAAACTATACTTGAATTAATAACTGTTTGATTAATTCATGATATGATTTTTATTTATCATTTGATTTCTGCTTTATTTCCTCTGGAAATCAAAGTAGTAGTTATTAAATCCTGAGAGAAAATATAATTAGTTCCTTGACCAGAAGAAAATAGATGTAAGCTTGATATTAAATTTAACTTAATTTCAAAATTATGGACTATTATATATAGTAGCAATGTCTCACTAAAAGATTTAAATTTGAGCATAAATTATTCTGCCTTTTATTAAAATTATTTAAAAACTATATCTTCTAAAATGCAAATGGGAGTTCTCTTCATGAGAAGGAGCCCATTTTCTCTTCAGAGTATCTTCAGATAACATGTGACAAAGGTTAATTAAAATAGATCTTTTAGTATAAATATCTCTCTTTTGAGGAATACCAAATCTCCATAGAAGAATAACATGAGGATTTTATAATTAAACTGTTTTTAAAATGCCTATAGGTTTGAAAATCAAGGAATTTAAATTATTTAATTTGATTCTTGAATGTGCTCCCAATATTGATTGTATAAATGCGGTATTTCAAAACTTTCTAAAAAGTTTAACAAATATTTACTTAAATAGTACTTACCCTGTACTAGGTACAAAGAATTCGGAAAACTTTGAAAATATTAGCTTGTTCAGTATTCAGGATAACTCTATGAGGTAGATGTGATTATAATCCACATTTTTTATTAAAGAAACAAAAGCCCAAGTGACTAAACAAACTGCCCAAGGTCACGAAGCTCAGGAGCTGGTGTGAACCCGGGGAGTTTGCTGTTAGTGTGTGTGTCCATACCTACCATGTTAGCTGATACGGCTTTTAGAAGTAATTCTTTTGCTCAGATCAAATTTTCTGGAAGAATAGACTGTAACTGAGTGAAAGGAATTTAGGGATTTTTCAGGTAAATTTGTCCAGTTGACACTTTTTTCCCCCTAATAAAAGCATCATATTATCTGTCTGAAGCCGAATGCATGAGAAACCTCAGCGGGAAAATTGAGTCTTTGTAACAATTCAAATCCAAGTTTATAGAAAGAGGAAGTAGCAGTGGGATCAATACAAAAACAAAGGAATACTTTCCACAAAAAGAACACAGTCCCCAGTTCTCATGGGTTCCAATTTGAGATCTGTGGCTTAAGTAATATGAAAGTTGAAGTAAAAATCTATGTGGAGTTCAAGCTAGACTATAAAATAAAACCCTAGGGACTATGGATATACCTTTAAAATGTTCCTTTTAAGGGCTCCTAACTGATCATAATGGACACTGGTAGAGGCCCCAGTGATTGAGGTAAAAGAATGAGGGTCATTACACAGACAAAGACACTTGAGGAAAGTTTTAATTAAACACTGTTAATTTGGAATGGGGCATTTTGTATTATTATTTTGTTTTTGTGAATTTTCTAAAATAGAAATGAATAGCTGAAGTCATATATCAGGGAGAATGTAAAAGAAAGGATTGTTCAACTCAGATGCTCACTGGGCAGTGAGAGGAGCGGTGTGGGTGAGGGGAGGACTGTGATGAAATCTCTTCATGGTCTGGCCACTGCTCAGCTCTGCCTGGTTTCTGGGTTCATCAATAGGAACCCAATGGGATCATTCAGTTCAGTTCAGTCGCTCAGTTGTGTCTGACTCTTTGTGACCCTATGAATCACACACGCCAGGCCTTCCTGTCCATCACCAACTCCCGGAGTTCACCCAGACTCACGTCCATCAAGTCAGTGATGCCATCCAGCATCTCATCCTCTGTCGTCCCCTTCTCCTCCTGCCCCCAATCCCTCCCAGCATCAGGGTCTTTTCCAATGACTCAACTCTTCGCATGAGGTGGCCAAAGTACTGGAGTTTCAGCTTTAGCATCATTTCTTCCAAAGAACACCCAGGGCTGATCTCCTTTAGAATGGACTGGTTGGATCTCCTTGCAGTCCAAGGTAGATCTTCCATATTCAAGAGAAGTTGTAAAGCCAACTTGTACTGAATATGTTTCACATTTTGAATGGTGATTATAGAGCAGTTGGTGAATTAATGTAAAGTAAGACTTAGAAATCTCTTGGATATTAGGTATCATATAAAACTAAGTATTAGTTAGATGTGTACATAAAACTAAGGGTAAGTGCAGGAAGAAAAGCTGGGAGAATAAAGATCAATGATGATAAAGCTAAAAGGTTAACAAAGAAGAGTACAATCTTGAGGGCAAGATGAAGTAATATTCCCAAAGAAAACCACTTTGTTCTGCAGGTCCCTGTCAAAAATGTCACATCCCTGGATTTGAAGATTAGAGTTCCCAGAAAGAATGCATATTCAGTAGAGAAATTAGACAACAGCCAGATTGTGAAATCAAACTCTTAAATATACAGTATACAGCCTGAAACTATGTGCAAAATAGATAACTTATTGAGTGATTGAAGAAAGAATGATTTAAGGATACTCCTAAGAAAGAGATAGGTGATAGCTTGAAGACACATTTCCTGTGCTTGTAAGTAACTTGGAGTCAAAGGAAAGAAAGGGACTGACAATAAAAGAAAGGAATAAATTTATGGAGAAATTATCTCAGAAGCCACAGAGAGATGAGATCTCTGTCATAGAGAGTACATTAGTTTTACAAAGGCACCAGAGGAAGTAGTAAACTTGACTAACTACACATCATATTTTTTCCTGTTCTATTGCCACCTCCCTGAGGGCAGGGGCCATGTCTGTCTTATCATTTTACCCCATATTCTGAAGTGGGAGGCACAAAAATGAATCCAGGAATAAATGTTGTGATAATGTTTACTTGGACTTATTTAAGTTCACTTAAAAGTTTGTAACTGAAATCTCAAACAAGCATTGCAAAGCTATGGCTCTAAGTGGGTATTAATAGACGCTTCTTTCTAATGCCCATACAATCAGTTCATTCCCAAAGTTTGTTATCAATTTACCTTTTGTAGAAAAAGAAATGTGCCAGGCCATAGCAGCTTCAAATTATAAAATCATTATATTTTATGATAACAAGCTGTGGGAAGGGTTAAGGGTAGGTACATAGATGGCATAATATGTCAGCAATCAAGGGACAATGCAATTATTATATTTAAAAATGCTCGCTGAATCACAGTTATGTATTTTTGAGTTTTCTTTTTGTTTCTGTTATTGGGCTTCTTTCTAGATTTCTAATGCATTTTTGAAGAAAGAAAATACTAGAGTTTTAAAGATTCAGCTGATATTAGAAGTTATATCGGGATTGGGAGTTCATGTACACTCGTGGCTGATTCACGTCAATGTATAGCAAAAAGAATACACTATTGTAAAGCAAAACAAACTAAAAAATAAAAATTAATTAAAAAAAGAAGTTATATCTATTTAGAAATTAAAATCAGGATGGATTTATTATTTTCTCTGCTGATTCTAAAAGGGGTTATATCAGGTTTACTGCTGCTGCTGCTGAGTTGCTTCAGTCGTGTCAGACTCTGTGCGACTCCATAGTCGGCAGCCCACCAGGCTCTCCCGTCCCTAGGATTCTCCAGGCAAGAGTACTGGAGTGGCTTGCCATTGTCTTCTCTGATATCAGGTTTAGAATTTAGTAATGCAAATGACAGCATTAAAAATATCGGTGAGAATACAGTTACTATAGCTGAGCAATTATTTGGGAAGAAAACAAAATTCAGAGCAGGCTGGTGGATTTGAAAGCTAGGAAGCAAAGAATTTTATGTTACAAGAAATGGAAGAACAAGTTTAATAGATGACATTGGCAGAGACAATCGTCCCACTAGACACCAAACTTAGAAAGTAAGATTGCTAAAGTATTATATTCAGGCAGTGTACTACGACCATTGGAGAAGGCAATGGCATCCCATTCCAGTACTCTTGCCTGGAAAATCCCATGGATGGAGGAGCCTGGTAGACTGCAGTCCATGGTGTCGTGAAGGCAGACAGGACTGAGCAACTTCACTTTCACTTTACACTTTCCTGCATTGGAGAAGGAAATGGCAAACCACTCCAGTATTCTTGCCTGGAGAATCCCAGGGACAGGGGAGCCTGGTGGGCTGCCATCTCTGGGGTTGCACAGAGTCAGACATGACTGAAGCGACTTAGCAGCAATAGCAGTACTAAGACCACAAATGCACTGAATTTTCCTGTAATCCATAAATAATCTAATCAGATAGTTACTATGTTCATGTTATGTTTGAGGTTATAGAGGCTTAGAGAATTGAAATAATTTGCAAATAGCACATTGTAAGAAAAATGTCAGAATGTGGGTTAAATACAAGCCTCATTTGAATCTAGATTTTTAATCTTAGGCATTTTAATACTTCTGAATTTTCATGCTTCCAGTTGATAAGAGGTGTCCATTTAGAGTAGACTAAAATGCTAGACTATGATTTACAAATGATCTTGGAAGATGAAAGAACCAAATGAGATTAAACTATCCACATTGAACGTGGCTAGAATGATGACAAACAATATGAAAAAGAGGACAATGGTAAGTTACAAGCTTGTATCTGGAGAACATGAGTACTGCTGATGCAGAAATGTATAATGACAGATATAAAGAGAGTAGAATAATTGGAAAGCAAAAATGTCAAATGTCAAAATAGAATGTTACATAAAGTAGCTAAAATAATGGTTTTGGAAAGTTAAATAGTAAACCAAGACTTGATTTTAATACTTCATTTTACTTAATGTGACTGTATTATTATGGAAACTTATAGTATTTTGCATTAGCTATCTATTGCTGTATAATCACCACTAATGTGGCAGCTTAAAACAAAGACATATTTATTATCTCACACTTTCAGTGGGTCATTCATCTGGGCTCAGTTTTACTAAATTTCTATCAGGGTCTCCTGCAAGGCTGCAATCAAGATCTCATCAGAAATGCCAGCTGGGGAAGGATCTATTTCCAAGGTCATATGGTTATTGGTAGAATTCAGTTCTTTGGTGATTGTCAGACTGAAGACTTCATTTCCTTGGTGGATGTCAGCTGGAAGCTGCTCTCGGTCTTTCCATATGTTCCTCTCCATAGAGCAGCTCACAACATGGCAGCTTGCTTCATCAAAGCCAGCAAGGTGAAGAATTTGCTAGCAAGATGGAAATCACATGCCTGTACAGTCCTTTCATGGACATACTACCTCACCATCTTTGCCACACTCTGTCAATTAGAAGAGTATCTACACTCTGCACTATCTACACTCAAGGGGAGTAGGTATACAAGGGTATGAATATAAAGAGAATCATCTGTCACACCTTTCTAGTAGTAATCCTCTACTTTGAATGCCCTATCTTCTCCTCATAGAAGGATGAAAGTGGGAGTGGGGAGGAGAAAGACTGTATAGCAAAAAAAAGGCAGATCACAAAATATGACTTCATGACTCTTGATCACTGATTTCTGTCTTCCCTCTAAATCCACACACTTGTAGAAATGAAGATTATTCTTTCAGAGCAATCTTATTTCTTGCTAACTTGACTCTAGTTTAGCCTTGTACTTTGTTTCCTACTTTATTATTGATAAATTGTTTCATTCTCCCCTTTATTATGAGAAACTTTATTCACATATCAGAAACCTACCAGTTCCTTGGGAAATCACTTTTGATTCACAGTTCACATTGCTGATTTCACTGATAATTACAGCCCTAGCTATAAGAATAACCCTCAAAAAGAAATTATCTAGCAAGTGTTCATTATGTCAAAATGTCTCAGACAAAGAACATATTTTGTGTTGTATTAGAATAGTGAGAGGTATGATTGCCAGTATTACAATTTTTAATATGCTATGGGTTAAAAAAAAAATACAGGTTGCAATCTTATTTCTTGCTAACTTGACTCTTGTTTAGCCTTGTACTTTGTTTCCTACTTTATTATTGATAAATTGTTTCATTCTCCCCTTTATTATGAGAAACTTTATTCACATATCAGAAACCTACCAGTTCCTTGGGAAATCACTTTTGATTCACAGTTCACATTGCTGATTTCACTGATAATTACAGCCCTAGCTATAAGAATAACCCTCAAAAAGAAATTATCTAGCAAGTGTTCATTATGTCAAAATGTCTCAGGCAAAGAACATATTTTGTGTTGTATTAGAATAGTGAGAGGTATGATTGCCAGTATTACAGTTTTTAATATGCTATGGGTTAAAAAAAATACAGGTCTTAAGGCTTGACAGTGTCTAAGGTCTCACACTGTTAATGATAATTTTACTAGAGAATTGGCTGTGAGCTTAAGGAAGTTTAAACTTCAGAGCCCTTCAGTTTGAGAGGCCTCTTCCATGACTAGTGTGCTTTACTCCAGGGATGGGGGGGTGCAGGGAGAGAATGCAGATCATCAAAAGTCCCACTCTGTGCCAGAAATATAAACACTGACTAGTACTTCCATATTCACCTGATTCCTAACAGTTACCTCTCTTTGTGGGTCCTCTGGGGCAGAGTCTGGATTGAGCATCTTTGAGGCCAGTATAAGGACATGAGCAGGAAGGACATCTGTGCTAAGGTTCTGTCAGGGGAGTGTATAATTTCCTCAGTTCTGTCTCATCACAACAAAAATTTGAAGTAACATTCGTTAAAGCCCTTGGATTGTCACAGCTCTTGGAGAGACCATGTCTCAGCTCAGTTTTACTTAGAAAATAAAGGAAAATACATTCTCTAGGTATGAAGGCCTGCTGACCAAAAGACACGAAGAGAAGAGGGGTTGGGGGCAGGCAGAAAGAGAGCCCCTTGGCCCTTTGGCTCTGCTTTTTATATGTTTTTTCTCCTCACCCCTGGGCTTGCCCTGTGTAAATCGGGCTAGCCAGGAGTGCTGTTTGTTCTACCTGAGGCCCTCGCTCTGGTCCTTGGACTTTTCTTTGTTCTATTTTCATGGGCTTTTCCCTTCCTTGTCTTTTAGCCACTGCCATTCTGGACTTCTTTTTCCTATCCTAACTACCTAACAGTTTCATGTGAAGTAGCTGGTGGGGCCAACTCAATGGAAGTGGGAATGGAGTTCATATGTGGAATGGGGCAGTAGCGCGTAGACAAGATACTCTTCTGTAAGGGTTTGTGTATGGAGAGAGAAGAAAAATTTAAACACAGGAAACTTTTTTAACTGCTGTTCCCCTCTCTCTCCTCTCTATGCATTGTTTATCTGCACTATGCATTGATCAAATCCCCCCATGGACACAAACACCTGCTCAACCACAAAAAGCAACATTTTCCTAGTACCAACCAGATAACTCCTTAAAAGCTAACATCCCTTCTTAATCTTATTGGGGTCACAATGATCCATGACCACTACTCACTTTGTACTTTCAGATCTGGACTGTACAAACTATGGTGGTGGTGATCTAATTACTAAGTTTTGTCAGATTCTTGTGACACCATAGACCATAACCAGCCAGCCTCCTCTGTCCATGAGATTCTCCAGGCAAGAATACTGGAGTGGGTTGCCATTTCCTTCTCCAGGGGATCTTCCTGACTCAGGAATCAATCCCACGTTTCCTGCATTACAGGTGGATTCTTTACCTTAACTAAGCCACCGAAACTATATATGTCATTTCATGTATAGCCTATACCCATCTGCCTCAAAAACCTATATAACTGTGCTTTGACCTCGAACAAGTAGGAACAGTCCTTGGAGCTTTCTGAGAGGTTGTTCCTGGGTTATAATCCTCTATTTGGCTCAAATAAAATTTTCTATCTTTTACAGATTGACTATTAGTTTTTCATCCACAGGTTACTGGCAATCATGTCCATGAAATCAAAGATATGGAGGCCTCTTACTGTAAAGCACAGGGAGTTATACTCAATGTTTTGTAATAATGTATAAGAGAAATGGATTTGAGAAGAAATATATGTATATATATATATATACACACACATATATAAAACAATCAGTGCTATATACCTGAAACTAACACATTATAAATCAAATATACTTCAAAAATAATAAAATCAATAAATTTAAAAAACAAGGGTAAAAAAGAAAGAGAGCAAGAAAAATGACAACCTAGTGAGAAATATGACCTCTGGTGTGAATTGATGGGGTTCAAATTCCAGCACTGCTTCAATTTTTTTTTTTTTTAAGCATTTAAAAAAAAGAAGTATGGAGGTTTCAAAGACATTTCCTCAGGGCAAGACTCATTGTCTAAACAATATTTCAGAGCACTTGCAGATGTGCCATCACCAATAAAAAGTGGTGAAACTGAAAGAAAGTGTTCTAAACCATCAGTCACGTTTTCAGTCAATCCCACTGGACTGAATTAACTTTCTATTCTTTCTATAGAAAATATTTAATAATTGCTGCATATGCAGAGACAAAGGATGTGCAGCCAAAGAGTGTAGATGCGTTATGCAATTAATTAATATTGATAACAACACATTATTTTTTGACTGTTGTAGTGTTTGTAATATTGCCAATTTATATTTTAGATTGTTGAGATTAATTGAAACAAAATATTTATCTTCATATATTTTCTATTTGTAAATTTGCACATTTTTTGGTCTTAAATAGAGTCTCCTAAATAGTGTAAGCTTGTGCCCTCACAAAACCTGGATCTACCCTGAAAATTAGGACTTTTTCACGACTATGTTTCTGTGTCTCTATGTGTACTGAAAATGTATATATGTTGTGTGAAATCTCAGAGACATTTATTCCTAGTAAAAATCATTTGAAGACTTTTTTTTTCTTTTTTCTCTCCTTTAAAAGAACTATCCTTCTTCCTATAGTTTCTGAATGAATATGCCCCCTTGAAGCATAGCCTTCTTACTTAGTGAAGCAGATCTCTGATGCCTAGATTAGGTTTAGTAATTCAAAGAGATTTTCAAGATGATACTTAATCTTGAAGCTCATTTTTAAAACTTGTAAATGAGAAAGGAAAAATTGGCTTGTCATGCGACTTCAGGAAAAATTAAGAAGTTCTTTTTTTTCCTGCCAGGGATTTAGAGAAACTCTCCATAATCCCACTGGCATGAATTGCAAATGTAATCACCAACAAGAAAAAGGTTAAAAAGCTCTGAGGTATTGGGCCACTCTGCTTTGGCCAACAAAGGACTCATTGTTCAGGGTAGAACTTGGCTTCTGGGATTCCTTATAAGGGTGGCTAGCAGAGGAACATCCTTAAACCCTGGCCCAGCTTAGCATTAGTTAGTAAACTCTGTTATAGCCAATAAAATACAAATATGATAGACACTACCTTCAAAGAAGAGAAAAGAATAAAATCTCCACACATTGCTACTTCACACCTTATGTTTCTTGAGTCTGGAAACCACTTCCAGTAAGGCTCACAGAGGTTTAATTGCTGTCTGGGGTGTGGATAGAACATATAAGGTCTCCTTCAGTAAAATATGTTGTTTATTGTGCTCAAGAGAAACACCTTCATAATTCACTGAGCACTTCTGGGAATGGAAACCATTAAGTTAGTCACAAGAAGACTCAGGCAATCAAATGAATTTAACATTTTTTTTTTTATTCAAAGATTGGAGACTGAAGTTTCTGGAATATCTGAACATAAATATAACCTTGGTATGTGAAGTGAAGTGAAGTCGCTCAGTCGTGTCCAACTCTTTGAGACCCCACGGACTGTAGCCTACCAGGCTTCTCAGTCCATGGCATTTTCCAGGCAAGAGTACTGGAGTGGGTGGCCATTTCTTTCTCCAGGGTATCTTCCCAACCCAGGGATTGAACCCAAGTCTCCCACATTGAAGGCAGACACATTACCCACTGAGCCACCAGGGAAGTCCAACCTTGGTATGTATGTATGTGTATATATATATATGGCTTCCCATATATATATGGCTTCCCTGGTGGCTCAGGCAGTAAAGTTCTGCCTGCAATGCAGGGGACTCAGGTTTGATCCCTGAGTTGAGAAGAGCCCCTGGAGAAGGGAATAGCGATCCACTCTAGTATTCTTGCCTAGAGAATTCCCTGGACAGAGGAACCTGTCAAGCTATAGTCTATGAGGTCACAAAGAGTCAGATGCAACTGAACAACTAACACACACACACACATAGAATAAGGATAAATAAACAAATACTGCTATTTTCAGCTTAATTCTGAATTGACTCTGATTTGGAAATAAGAGATGGTATTTGAAAAAATCCAATTTCCTCTGTCTGAAGAATTGCACAGATTAAACGTTAACTATACTGAGTCTTAGAGTAAAAGGTGCATTTCTCAGTCCTTAATAATCTACTTATAGGCCCATGTAAGTTTCTTTACAGAATAGTAATACATCAAGGCTGTATATTGTCACCCTGCTTATTTAACTCATATGCAGAGTACATCATGAAAAATGCTGGGCTGGAAGAAACACAAGCTGGAATCAAGATTGCCAGGAGAAATATCAATAACCTCATATAGGCAGATGACACCACCCTTATGGCAGAAAGTGAAGAGGAACTAAAAAGCCTCTTGATGAAAGTGAAAGAGGAGAGTGAAAAAGTTAGCTTAAAGCTCAACATTCAGAAAATGAAGATCATGGCATCTGGTCCCATCACTTCATGGGAAATAGATGGGGAAACAGTGGAAACAATGTCAGACTATTTTTTAGGCTTCAAAATCACTGCAGATGGTGACTGCAGCCATGAAATTAAAACACGCTTACTCCTTGGAAGAAAAGTTATGACCAACCTAGATAGTATATTCAAAAGCAGAGACATTACTTTGCCGACTAAGGTCCGTCAAGGCTATGGTGTTTCCTGTCGTCATGTATGGATGTGAGAGTTGGACTGTGAAGAAGGCTGAGCACCGAAAAATTGATGCTTTTGAAATGTGGTGCTGGAGAAGACTCTTGAGAGTCCCTTGGACTGCAAGGAGCTCCAACCAGTGCATTCTGGAGGAGATCAGCCCTGGGATTTCTTTGGAAGGAATGATGCTAAAGCTGAAACTCCAGTACTTTGGCCACCTCATGCGAAGAGTTGACTCATTGGAAAAGACTCTGATGCTGGGAGGGATTGGGGGCAGGAGGAGAAGGGGCCGACAGAGGATGAGATGGCTGGATGGCATCACTGACTCGATGGACGTGAGTCTGAGTGAACTCCAGGAGTTGGTGATGGACAGCGAGGACTGGCGTGCTACAATTCATGGGGTCGCAAACAGTTGGACACGACTGAGCGATTGAAGTGAACTGAACTGAACTGAAGTATTTCAAATTTTCACTCAACCAAAGTTTCCAGGAGAACACTGGGCATATCTTCCTTAAGAACCAAAAGAAGAAAACATTGTGATGATTCATATGACAAATAGTTATAGTTTATTCTGTGTTTTAAATTACATCTGAATGGTTCCTAAGGCTATTACTCCTTCCAGAGATGATGAGATAAAGACTGGGCTAAGAGATTAGCTCACTGATTCAACAGACTGAACTTGCATGCCAGGGGTTAAAATCCAGGAAAATACACTTAACTTGCCTGCTTGAGGACTGCTATCCCATCTGTAAAGCAAGATCAGTTTTGCTGAAAACTGGGAGGTAAATTGATTAAATTGATTGCAAGTCTTCTTGGAAACAAAAGGTAGTATGTAAATGCTGAGAGGTTAGGCACCACATTGCTGAATGCATATAATTTCTGAATAGAAAAGAGAAAATTCAACCAAAGCAGGGACTGAATGGACTGCGCTCAAGGTAATAGAGACTCAGCCACTAAATAAACAGAGCTTGACAGAGAAGAGAATTAGGAGTGACAAGGAGTCAGAAAAAGAAGGTGGAGTGCCGGGGGCCAGCGTGAGGAACTCCGTCCATGACAAAGGTCATGAGGAAGGAGGCTTGGCATACGCAAAGGTGTGATCAAGCCTCAGGAAACCCCCTGTTCCCGAGCATCTACCCCCCAAAACCAAAGTCTTTTTATGCTCTCACCTACACCTCTGACTTTACGGGGGGCTCTCCCCCATAACCATTTCTCTCGGAGAAGGAGTTAACTTGCAGCTCCAGTTGATAAAATTCCTGGGCGTGACAAGAGTGTTTCAGCTTACAGACTCCTCTGAAGGTTATCTAGCCTGCCTGTATAGGTTCGTCCGGCCAAATGTGATTATTTACAGCCTCCCAACAGCGAGAGGCACGAGATGTTTTAGACTTACTAAAGGCAGATTCTTTTGGGAAGTTAGAATTTATTAGTATAGTGGGTTGATTAGGAATTGTATTGGTGAAGGGTTTTTCATTTGTTGTGCCAATAATTGCTTCTAATTCCCTGCCCTTATAATGAATATAACTAGCATATAAGAGAAATAAGTATTAACCTTTAAGATTATCATGTTAACCTTGGGTTAGATAAATTCCTTTCTTGATTGTAACTCATTATACCCTTACCCTATAGGAATGTACCTTTATCTGGAGGGTGGTGCCTGGTTTAAGAAAAAACACCCTTGGAAAAAATGAGTTTTTTGGTTATCAGAAAGAGAGGGTCATGAAGTGTTAGCAGGCCTCATGGCCAGAAGATGATGTGAAACCCCTAAGACCTTTTTTGTATGTAAAGCACCCGATTTTGATAAAGGTCAGGACTGCTGACCCCCGCGTGACTTTGTATTCATCCCTATGTGTAACAAAAGGTATATAAGCAAACCTGAAAATAAAGAAAACGGATCAGTTTCCGGAAAGACTGATTCCCCCATGTCGTTCTTTCTCGTCCTCCGTATTTCTGGCTGAATTCCCATCTGGAGCACGGGTGCCCGCCATGTCTGCTTACTTGCCCCGGCTTTCAAGTCCACGCGAAAAGGTGCCCAAGGAGGGGCACCTTTCGATGTTGAAGTGGCGCCGGTGGCCCAACGTAGATGGTGCAAATTCCTTGTCTTGGAATTTTATTGGTATCCCGTGTAAACCAAGTTATTCAGCCTCTTTCTCTCCTCTAATACCTCTCACTATTTTCTGGCTGAATTCCCATCTGGCACTTGGGTCCTCACCAAGCCTACTAACTCTGCCTGGGCTTCTAAGATCGGACCAGGGAGGCCTCAGTGCCTCCTCTCCTTCGGGAGAACGGAAAGACGCCTGTGGCCTACGTAGGTGGTGATTGGCATCCCATGTAAGCCAAGTTATTCAGCCCCTTTTCCTGCTAATTTCCTAATCTCTTTCTATCTGTAATTGAATAAGTTCTTTCCTAGTACGCCAACTCCGTCTCCACCTTCGAATCACCCTGGATCCACCAGGGCTGGACCCCGGCAGTGGAGAGAGGGAGAATTGCAGGGGACATTCAGGGATTATAAAACATATTCAATATATTAATGAGTCTATTTTCTCCTTACACTACTTTCATTTTTAAATAAATTTTTTAGTAAGTATAGTTGATTTACAATAACAAAGTACTTCACTTTCATACTATTTGTACTTTTGTTGTCCACACAGAAACTCTATAAATTTTCTCACTTTCAGAATTTTTTTCTTCTTCTAGATAGACTTCTATTAATTCACCTTTTGGAAACAAACTCACTCCGAAGGACAATGCAGATAGTGGAGTGCAGTTTATTACACTGGCGGGCCCAAGGTAGAGTCTCCTCCTAGCCAAGGACCCCGGCCAGTTTTTGCGAAAACTTTATATACCCTAAGCATACGTGTCCAAACCCACCTCCCCAAATTCCCTGAAACTAGTCCTAACAAACGAAAAAGAAAGATACAATCAAAGTCAACCCGTAATTCATATGCCTTAAACCTAGGTAGTTAACAGTGAACAGTTATCAATAGGCTGTGGTCATTCCGCAATAAGCATTATAGAATGTATGATTCTATACAGATAATTTATTTATACAGAGATTTGGGTATTCATTTAGGCGATGGAGAGCCCTGGGGCTCTTCCTTCTGGGGGCCTGGTTTTCCAGTTGGTATGTCATAGATCCTGGGCATATAGCTCAAAGTCCACAGTCTGGCCCAAGATGGAGTCCTGCTTTTAAGACAGAGCCTGTTCTGTTTCCACCTTCAACCCACTGTGATTAATTCATTTTAAAGTCTCTTATATGATATTTATTTCAATTTTAGTGATGCTTTGACATTATGCTTAAGTTGAAAGATCCATATTATATTTTGCATAAGAAATAAGGGAATATAAGAATGTGCATGTGTGTTTGCCTAGTTTGTTTAGAAAAACAGGATAAACTAGGATCTCCTTAAATGCTGTTTTGTAATGGGTTAGTGAGAGCTACATGAAGGGGATAGGAATAGAAGTGAGGCTTTTCTGAGAATAACTTTTTGTATAATTTGATCTTTTGAGCAATATCATTAACTAACAAATGAATTAAAATTTATGAGAAAACAAAAGTTACATTCAATAAAAAATAGAAACAAATAAATTACCCATCAAACTGAAAAAAAATCATCCAATGATAAGAATTAATTTAAGAAACCTTTAATTTCATTATTCTTACCCTCTACCCTTAATAGTCATAAACATATATATCATATATACACACATACAGGGAAATCTTACTCTTATTATTGTAGTTTTGTTGTTGTTAATAATGACATGGATGTCAAGCTTTTGTACGTATTTTTGGAGAGATAAAGAAGTAGTGATGCTGAAGCATACCAGTCTTTTCTTTTGGGGAGAAGGGAGATATGTGTATAGATTGAGTGAGGTGGGAAGTATCATTAATGAATCATCACATATCTCTGTGTATATATACTTAGCTAGCTAGCCTTTTCTTTTAGCTGCTAATAGAGTATCAGGAGCAATAGTACTTAATTAGTAACGAATATATCTATCATGTGAATACTTTTTTTTCTAGTGGTAATCTATAATGAAAAGAATTTGGGCATCTTAAGAAATAAGTGATTCAAATTCTGAGTCCTGGAAAGTTCAGGATAAGCCTGTAACATGCTACTTCTTAAAATAAGAAGTAATAAAAAAAAATAATAATGAAATTGCCAAATGATACCAGCACTAGTTGAAAGGGCTTACAGTGGACAAATTTAGGGCAATGTAAGTATTTTAAAAAATAATCACTTAAAAAAAAGTTCTTGGGCATATTCAGTTTTATATGTGTAAGTATGTGTATGTATCAATATTTTAGGAGAGTAAGTCCTAAGTAAGGAACAATTATGTATAAGATTTCCCGTTTCTGACTATTATCTCTTTCTTCTCTCTGTTCTATCTTTCACAGCCTTCTCAGTCTTAAGGACACTACACTTCTTATCCTTTATACAAAATAATGTCTCCTATTTCTCCCAAAGTTATTTTTATTTTATTTATTTTAAAATTTAAAGTTATTTATTTTAATTGGAGACTAATTACTTTACAATATTGTATTGATTTTGCCATACATCAACAAAAGACTTGGGGAGGATATAACTTTTCAACTAAAAAAACAATTTAATGGTGAACAATCAAATATTGTGTTTCTTAGTCTTTAACTGTATCTTTAAAATGATACTAATTGGTAAAATCCAGAAGAATATGACTGTCTTCTGTAAACTATGTTTTAAATTTAACCATGTGCCAACATTTCCCAAAAAATATTTAAATCTTCAAATTTCTGCTTAGATCATAAGCTGGTTAAGTCCATGGAATATATATGTGACTGTAGATTTAGTCTGACTTTCTATCTGCTTTTTAATAGATTTTCCCAAAGACTAAAGTTTTTAAGACCAATATTTTGACCAAACTCCATTTTTCAAATATGGGCTCTAGCTTGGCTAATTACATTCTCAAAAATTGCTTTTCTACTGAGTATAGACAAGAGAAGAACTTTATTTCAAGGACACTCATAAAAGGATCTATTTTAGACTGTAGATGAGTAAGATTCAAGCTGGGCTGAAAGATCAGCAGTAGCAATAGTTTAAGACTATGGCACTGCTGAAAGGATTTGTTTTTTAGAAAGGTTTCTCACAAAAATTACCCAAGGAAAAAAGGGAAAAGATGTCTGGCTTAGGTAGGTAATAGTGAATAACAAGTGCCTTTAACCCATGGTCTATAGAGCTTGTAATTCAAAATACATTGACATGAGGGCATTGGAAAGTTTAGGTACTTAGTAAACAGTACTGATTTATTTATACCATGACAGACAATAATTTTTAGTGATTGTCAAGTCAANCTCAGTGCCTCCTCTCCTTCGGGAGAACGGAAAGACGCCTGTGGCCTACGTAGGTGGTGATTGGCGTCCCATGTAAGCCAGGTTATTCAGCTCCTTTTTTCTGCTAATTTCCTAATCCCTCTCTGTCTGTAATTGAATAAGTTCTTTCCTAGTACGCCGACTCCGTCTCCACCATCGAATCACCCTGGATCCCCTGGGGCTGGACCCTGGCAATTGGGACTTCCCTGGTGATCCAGTAGTTAAGACTTCACCTTCCAGTGTGGGGTGAGGGTTCAATTCCTGATTTGGGAGCAAAGATCCCATAAACCTCATGCCTAAAAAGCTAAAACATAAACAACACTGTAACAGATTTAATAAAGACAAAAAATGGCCCGCATCAAAAAAATTTTTATTAAAAAAAAATAAAGAAATAGGGGATTTCAGGAAAGTAGATTTTATGTTTTTTTTTTTTTTTTTGAAGAACTGGGGGAAAAAAATGCCTCCCAACTCCTCTTGACTATTCAAAATATTTACCAATATTTTGAGATACTTACTGACCTAAAATGTGCCTTCTAACCTGCTATTTCAGAAACATGAATCATATACGTTAAAAATTTACAGCTAGAACTGTGCTTGGTCACAGCTGACACAATGAAGAACAAGGCTGGGCCAACTAGATTTTAATAGAGACACAGACTGTAAACAAATAATTACAATACCATATAATTAGAGCTTTTGGCAAAGGGAGCTGAGTGCGGAAGGGTGCAGAGGAAGGCATGACTAAGCCTGCTGTGCGTTTCAGTCCCACATATGAGGAAGGATCTTTCTTTTTCCAAAGTCCTTTGCAATTTCCTTGTCCAATTCTCATTTTTCTTTAAAGCAAAAAAGCAGCACAGTTTGTTTATATACTAAGTACTTTAAACAGTCACCATACTCTTCAAACATCATCACATCCCCAGGAAAGACTGCACATTAATATACACTAGTTAAATAAGAAGTTTCTCAATTAATGATCAGCCATATCATAATACTGGTTGCAAATATATACAGGTTGCTAAAATACATACACAATTTGAGTGTTTATAAAAGCTGTATCAGAATTTTCTGGTCCTAATGTTTCCTCCGAAATTACTGGCTTTCTTATACCCAATTAAAACTGTATGTAATTTTCTGTCCAAAAATCTTGAAGATACAAGCCAAATGAATTCTTTATCTAAAATCATCACCTCATCGTTAGCAGTTCATTTTATTGAATTATTGACATGCTACCCATCTGCAAGAAAAATTTGGGACAACATTCAATAAAAGATACATATGTACTTGGAAGTCACAAATATAAAGTAATGAAGTGAAAAAAGAAGTTGGTCTTCCAATTACAAGATAGTGTTGCTGGTGTACTTGAACAGTAAAATTTCTATAGTCCTAATAGCCAGAGCAAAAGGGGAAATGAGGCAGGCCACAAAATTCTGATCAAAGGAAGAATAGAAAAGGGCCTTTCCTCTTAGATACTGAGAAACAGAATCTTTTTTTTAAAACAGTGGCTTATCTAATACATGAAGAAGCAGTGTTACATGGTTCCTTATATTTTTACTATGAGTCTAATAGTAAAGTGTGCTTCAAAGAAGGTGCTCAGGGAGGCACTGATAATATCAAAATAAATAGCTTTTCTTTCTATCAAGTTTAAAAGTACTAAATGTGGGTGTTCATGCTAAGTCACTTCAGTCGTGTCTGACTCTTCGCAACCCCATGGACTGTAGCCTGCCAGGCTCCTCTGTCCATGGGATTCTCCAGGCATGAACACTGGAGTGGGCTGCCATGCCCTCTTCCAGGGGGTCTTCCCTACTCAGGGATCAAACCCAGGTCTCTTACGTCCCTTGCACTGGAAGGCAGGTTCTTTAACACTAGCGCCACCAAAGTGAAGTGAAGTTGCTCAGTCGTGTCCAACTCTTTGCGACCCCATGGACTGTAGCCTACCAGGCTCCTCTGTCCATGGGATTTTCCAGGCAAGAGTACTGGAGTGGATTGCTATTTCCTTCTCCAGGGGATCTTCCCGACCCAGGGATGGACCCGGGTCTCCTGCATTGTAGATAGATGCTTTACCGTCTGAGCCACCAGGGAAGTCCACCAAAGTACTAAATAAGATGGCTGAAAACACCTTGTG
The DNA here is from genome assembly GCA_006408695.1 of Aepyceros melampus. NCBI lineage: Eukaryota > Metazoa > Chordata > Mammalia > Artiodactyla > Bovidae > Aepyceros > Aepyceros melampus. The sequence goes on along the minus strand of SJXQ01006776.1, from coordinate 341,276 downwards.
CAGGAAGGCATCACAGAGAAGTTGGTCCCCGAAACAAGACCTTCTAGGAAAGACCAATATCCAAAATGCTTTCTAATGTAGCAGCACTAAAAAAAAAAAAAAAAAGAAAGAAACACGCTATGAGGATAAAGTGAAATGAATGCTTTCTTTCATACAAGAAAGCATTTGGCATCATGTACCAAGGGCCTTAAAAAAGCTCGTATCGTTTGAGGCTGTTACAGTGTGAACCTATCTTAAGAAAATAATTAGAAACGGGTATAAACTTTTATACATCAATGTTTATCCCTGTTTTCACTACTAAAATTCAAACATTTCTAACTGACCAACAGGAAAATGGCTTAAGAAATTGTGAAATAGCCACAAAACAGAATACTATGCAGACATTGGAAATTATAATCATGCAGAAATGCCTAAGGTATCATATTAAATGAGGAAAACAGGATACAAATATATCCTTATAAGATAACATACAAATATGTATACACAGAAAAGGAATAGGCAAAATATACCATGTAGACTGACAAAATAATGTTTTTGTGCCTTCCTTTTTTGCTTATCATAACAATTAGAACAGTTTCCAGCTCATGGTAGGCATGCCAACATAGCTGAATGAACCATTTTCACCATTAAAAACAACAAACACCATTTTTTAAAGTGTCCACTCTTTTTTATTTGTGCCCTGGCTGTTCATAAGAAATACATCAAACATTGTTAGGAAGAGGTGTCCGGGGACTTCCCTGGTGGTCCAGTGGTTAAGATTCCACATTTCCACTGAAGAGGGCAAGAGTTCTATTCCTCATTGGGGCACTAAGATCCCACATGCGTACACTGTGGCTTAAAAAAAAAAAAAAAAAAAAAAAGAGGTTCCAGTTTGGAACACTGCAGTGAAAACATCACTTATGGGGAGGGGAAGGTTTTGTCCCATCTTCAGTAAGAAGCTCACTTGGCAGGAATGATATTCATCCTCCTTTCCATCCTTTTACCAACATGAGTGTGACTCAAGAGTTAGGTTCCTGGGAATTTAGTGTCCTTGTTCTCTTTAATCTATACCCTGATGTTCAGCAAAAACCGACATTCTAAAGTTCATTCCAGCTACAGAATTAAATGAGTCTACTATGCTTTAAGTATTCTCAGGAGCCAGAAAATAGAATCACACGAGTATCATTTATCTTGTTTTTCCACATTTGTGACAGGAACCAAATCAATGTAGAATTATTAAAGAAAGGAAGAGGCATTTACATGTTTATTTTCTTATCTAAAATCGCCTTGTGGGTAATGTGTTCCACTTGGTTTTACTAGAGGTGCCAGTAACAAAGTTTTAATTAAAGGTTTATTTTTCAGGAATACTTTTAACTCATTTCCCAGAGGGGTCTCATTTGATGAAAACAGGACAAACCGTTTGCTCTTGCTGAATTCAGAAGAGTTGAACATTTTAATCCCCTGGGTCAAAACCCATTGTTGGCCCACTTCCTGTTACCAGTACCACAGGAGGACTTGACTCAGCTTTGAACCGTGAAGGTGGGGACTGCAGGGCAGGAGGAAGGGAGCCTGAGGTTCCATGATGAGCCTCAGAGGGGCCTGAGCCCCCGTGAACCTCCCAGAGGTCTGGTTTGGCTTGAGCTGACTCACTAAGGCTCTCGCTCATGTCAAAAAAGAAAAAGAAAAGATGCACTGCCCAGAGTCATCACTACTTGCACTTCTGCAGAATTTCCACATGCATTTCCACAAGATGAACACTCTCCTAAAGGGTCTAAAGAGTTTTTTTAAATCAGAGCCAATTCCCAAGTGGCACAGTGGTAAAGAAGCCAATGCAGGAGACTCTTACAAGAGATGTGGGTTTGATCTCAGGATGGAAAAGATGCCCTGGAGAAGGAAATGGCACCCCACTCCAGGATTCTTGCCTGGAAAATTCCATGGACAGCCCATAAGGTCACAAAGAGTTGGACATACTGAGTGAGCTGAGTACACATGAACAATTTTACTGAAAATACCTCTTTTCTACACTATCTTTTTATGCCCCTGGTCTCCCGTGTGGGGCCCTATAATGGAGTTTAAGAAATCAAACTCTTATCTCAGGGTGACCCCTGCTGACCGGCCAGACTTAGAAAGTTGCTTCCGTGTTCTGGCCCCAACAGAACCACGGCAGCCAGAGGTGGCCATGGGCCTGCAAACATCAGCTCCGTCTGACTCTCCCTCTCGGATTGTCCAGCAGGCCTAGGCCCACCGATAGCTCAGCATCTCCAGGTCAAGGGGGTCAGCAGGAACCACCCCTGGCTCACAAGCCCCTCTGCTCTCCAGAACTCCTCCCTCCAGCATGGCAGAGCAGAGAGGTGTCAGGTGTGGCAACCAGGGACCCTTCCTCTACAGACTGCATTAGCAGCCTTTCTACCCTGTTCTTTCAAGAGGAAATGGCTTGGAGAACTATATGCCCATTGTCTTATTAATAAAACGTTGAGGGAAGGGGAGCTTCACAGAGTAACGTATATGCGTGTGTGTGGCTAAGCCGTTCACTCGTGTCAGATCCTTTGTGCCCCCACGGATTGTAGCCCACCAGGCTCCTCTGTGGGTGAGAATTCTCCAGGCAAGAATACTGGAGTGGGTAGCCATTCTCTTCTCCAGGGGATCTTCCTGACTCAGGGATCGAACTCATGTCTCCTGCACTGGCAGGGGGATTCTTTACAACTGAGCCAGCTGGGAAGCCCAGTATAGGCTCACTGAGGGGAAATCAGAAGAGAGGGACAAGGCGCTAACATCGCTAAGTATTTCGTGCCAACCCCTGCCATTCGAGATTTCAACAAGAACAGAATGCTAGACTGTGAAATCACTAAGCTACTCAGACACTTCTTATTAGCAAGTGAACTTGGACCTCACGTTACAGTGCTGTTCCCAGAAGAGTGAGGACACGCCACGGGTGGAGAAGATTCTTTATTTCCCTGAGTGCCTCATCCACTCAAAGCCCTCAGCTCTAAACCTAGCTAGAATGAGGATCCTCCCGACAAAAGGCTACCCTAGGTTCACATACAAGAGTATCCATCTTCACCTAAATAGTTGTAAAAATCTTTATGTGAAAAAAAAAAATCTACAGCTAACTAAACTTAGTAAACTCAGGGTTAACCCAAACCCAAAGGATGTCTTTAAGGTAAGACCTCCGAGCCTCAGCACACTAACTGTGAGACGTGAGTCACGGTCCAGGGCTGGTGGACATGCTGACCTCTCCTTTCACAAACAGGTTTCTCCCACCTCCTTTTATATTTTTCCCCATGGAGCCTTTTCATAGGGATAGTGTCCCACTGAGTCTATTCTAAGAAATGCTGCTGCAAAGTATTTCCTCGAAATAAGACCTAAATTCTTAATGGACTGACTCACTCATACAGCCCAGTGGCCTCCCTTTTGGGACTGGAAGCCTACCGTTGTCTCCTGCACTGGCAGGGGGATTCTTTACAACTGAGCCAGCTGGGAAGCCCAGTATAGGCTCACTGAGGGGAAATCAGAAGAGAGGGACAAGGCGCTAACATCGCTAAGTATTTCGTGCCAACCCCTGCCATTCAAGATTTCAACAAGAACAGAATGCTAGAGTGTGAAATCACTAAGCTACTCAGACACTTCTTATTAGCAAGTGAACTTGGACCTCACGTTACAGTGCTGTTCCCAGAAGAGTGAGGACACGCCACGGGTGGAGAAGATTCTTTATTTCCCTGAGTGCCTCATCCACTCAAAGCCCTCAGCTCTAAACTCTAGCTAGAATGAGGATCCTCCCGACAAAAGGCTACCCTAGGTTCACATACAAGAGTATCCATCTTCACCTAAATAGTTGTAAAAATCTTTATGTGAAAAAAAAAAATCTACAGCTAACTAAACTTAGTAAACTCAGGGTTAACCCAAACCCAAAGGATGTCTTTAAGGTAAGACCTCCGAGCCTCAGCACACTAACTGTGAGACGTGAGTCACGGTCCAGGGCTGGTGGACATGCTGACCTCTCCTTTCACAAACAGGTTTCTCCCACCTCCTTTTATATTTTTCCCCATGGAGCCTTTTCATAGGGATAGTGTCCCACTGAGTCTATTCTAAGAAATGCTGCTGCAAAGTATTTCCTCGAAATAAGACCTAAATTCTTAATGGACTGACTCACTCATACAGCCCAGTGGCCTCCCTTTTGGGACTGGAAGCCTACCGTGGACTAGGCCTCGGGCTGGAAACCTGGAGACGCTCGCACACGGGAGCAAGGGAGTCAAGCCTAGATTTAGTGGGTGTTTCCCAGCCACCCTAGGAGACAGGAGTGTGTGATGGATCAGGAGGGAATTTCCTAAGCAGAGTCCCAAACCAGGCAGATATTGTCATTATTAAGGTATTTGACTTAATTTATCTATATTCCTCTCCATAACATTGATATCCCTTCTTTCTTCCCAGTGTTTAATTGACCTTCGCTCACATTTATTCCTTGTGATCAGAACCCTCATCCCATTTCCTCTGTGCTAACTAATCCAGAATAAGACATGAGGAACTAATAGCGGCTTAGAACCACAGGAATGTTTGGACTTAAAAATGATTAAATATTGAAATATTTGGATAACAGGTTGACAAAGCACCTTTTAATACATTTGAGCATGTTTTTACTTCCTGCATTAAGCTATTTAACCACAAAAATAATTACACATGTTCAAATTAAACCTTTTAAGAACTTAAGCTCCAAGAAAGAATTCCAGGTACTTGGAATTCAACCGCTTAAAGATACTCCAAGCGAACATTTTGATGAATGCCTTTCCAGGTTCTTTCCCTTTACATTTACTTGTTTCTTTATTGAAGATGTTAATGTTATATATTCTATGACAGCCTATTTTTTATACATTTTGTCCCATGTCAGTACTTTTCTTCAATACCATTGTCATGGTTACAGAATATTCCATTACACAGATGAATCATAACATACTCACCCAAGCCACCTATCTGGGTGGCTTCCAGCGTTCAGTTTCAAACAACGCTCACTAAGCATACTCTGAACTAAGTCTCTGAACAAAGCTCTACTCATTTCCTTAGAAATTACTCCTAGAAGGAGGCTCACTGAGTCCAAGGAAGAACACTCTATTTCTCCCGGGTCACAGAGGGCCTTGGAAGGAACAACTGGCCCCCTGAGTCATTTCCATCTGCACTTCTCTCAACGTCATGTGGCCGCCTTTCCCCAGCCTGTTCCTGTCACCTCTACTGTTAGTCTAATTATTATCCGGTTTTCAAGCTATTCAAATCCCAGGGTCTACGGGATATCCCCAGGTCAGCAAGCTTTCTGGTGTAACTCATCTTTTAAAATAAGAGCTGATATCACCCTCTCTTTTGTGTTCCTAAATCTTTATCCACCTGTCATTTCTTTGATAGCTTTAGCTGAATGACTGATATGAGCACTCACCTAGGATGGTGTCCATGATAAAATATTGAACTTCCTGTCCCCACCCCCGTCTCATGATGTAATTTGCAACTTGCTTAGCATCACCCTGTTTATTTTTGTGAGACCAAGGTGTCAGTGGGGCAACAGACAGTGGTGCTTCTTTTCCTCAGCGTGTTTCCTGGTGGAACAGTGGCTGCAGCCCAGGCTTACAGTCTGGGTCCTAACTCTGGTCCACAGTGTCCCATCGGGAAGCACCATGCTGTAAAGCAGAATCCAAGAGTAGTGGCAGCTCCACTGTCAGGGCACAACCGCCAGTCTCAAAAATGGCTCTGACCATTTGTTTATTTTCCCGGCATGCAATTTAGCCCAGACTGCATCTGTTAAGTAGCGCAGACTCATCACATGATAAACGCTAGGTCTGATATCAAGGAACCACTGGACAAGAGGTGAGCAAACCCAAAGAGCTCCAGCGTTTCTCTTGCTGGTGGGTTAGCATTCCAGATAGGACAATCCTTCACTGTGTGCAACCATCGAAGGTCTGGGGGACACTTAGTATCCACACCCTCGGGATGTTCAGTGCTAAGATACTCACCCCTCATCACCACGACAATCATAAATGTCCTCACAGGTTTCTAAACACTAGGGTGGAGAAGGCGGGGTGGGGGGAGAGTGCAGAGGACACCATCAACCATTGAGAATCTCTGTTTCTTTTTGCTGAGATGGAATGAACGATTAGGAAATGACAGAAAACAATTATCAATCTGATATGGAATTATGCAAATTCTAAGCACCATAAAGGGTCGAGGGATCAAAGAAGGTGAAAGGTGCAAAGCAGGCTGTAGGCATGGGAGAGAGAGAGCTGCAACCTCTCTAAGGAGTCCAGTCCAGGGTGAAAGATTGCTGTGACGTGCTTTCTCACCAGCACCGAGGACTGCTCCCCTCCGGTAAGCTGACTACACCAGTTACTGCAAGTAAACCACATCCTACATGCTTGGCAGTGCCACCTTTAAAATGCTGTTGTTGTTTCTGCCTTCCGACTCCGAGCAAGTTTTCTGCTTGCGTTCTGGGCTCTCAGGGAAGGCAGGAAATCAGGGAGCCCCGCTGAAGGGGAAGGCCACTGCCAGCCTAACCCTGCTGGGCTGTTCCAGAGACCTAGACAAGAAGTACAGACTCTTCACTGCAGGACTGCCTGAATTTGCCTTGCCTGGTTCCTTTCTGCCCACATCAGCTGTGATCAAAGGATGAGTTTGTGCCCAGAGGACAAGTGTGTCTAAGCCTCTGGGAACAATGCCCTTGTTGATCTTCTGTGCTCTGGTTGCATAAGGCCATTGACTGATTTCAACCTTGGCTGCCATCAATATCTTCACCTTTTACCAGACGGTGTTGGCAGTGATACGTTGTCTGATGTCACCGTTACGCTCAAGTGAGACTGAAAAGGTCAGTGAAGGAGGCGTCTTTTATAGATCCTGTTCAATGTTTATTAATGATGTACTGTATACTAGGTATTATACGGCTGTGGTGCTCAGACTTATTTAAAACACAGATTTCCAGGCCTCAGAAACTCTGCTTCAGTTAAGTTGAGGGGTGCAGGAATCTATAATTAAATCTATCCCTGGTGCTCCTGATACAGATGACCCATGAGGATACTTTCCCACAGAATGATAGTAAACTAAAGATACTCGGATACTTTGCATTCTATCACCTTGAAATGTACTCTTCACTAGCAAAATAAAAACTAAATGATCCTGGGTTTTCTCTTGAAAGTACCATGAAACATACATACTAGCATACATAAAATTTAGTGGGAATTTGCTGTATGATTCAGGGAACTCAAACCAGGGCTCTGTAACAACCTGCTGCTGCTACTGCTGCTAAGTCGCTTCAGTCGTGTCCGACTCTGTGCGATCCCATAGACGGTAGCCGACCAGGCTCCCCCGTCCCTGGGATTCTCCAGGCAAGAACACTGGAGTGGGTTGCCATTTCCTTCTCCAATGCATGAAAGTGAGAAGTAAAAGTGAAGTCGCTCAGTCGTGTCCGACTCTTAGCGACCCCATGGACTGCAGCCTAGCAGGCTCCTCCGCCCATGGGATTTTCCAGGCAAGAGTACTGGAGTGGGGTGCCATTGCCTTCTCCGCTGTAACAACCTAGAGGGGTGGAATGGGGTGGCAGGTGGGAGAAGGGTTCAAGAGGGAGGGGACACGTGTATACCGATGGCTGATTCCTGTTGATGTATGGCACAAACCAACACAATATTGTAAGCAATTATCCTTCCATTAAAAAGAAATAATTTTAAAAAAAAAAAACTGAGAGATCAACTTCATTCTGAGGATAACAACCTAGAGGGGTGGAATGGGTGGCAGGTGGGAGAAGGGTTCAAGAGGGAGGGGACACGTGTATACCGATGGCTGATTCCTGTTGATGTATGGCACAAACCAACACAATATTGTAAGCAATTATCCTTCCATTAAAAGAAATAATTTAAAAAAAAAAAAACTGAGAGATCAACTTCATTCTGAGGAGATTAGAGTCTCTGTTGTAATGTACTTATATACAGATATGGCAATCTTGCAATTAAAACTTGTATTTATGTGTATTAAAAAATTTTATATTTTATTCTCCACATAAGTGCTTGATCACAAGATGAGTATTTGTTATACAAAGCACACTGACTGTAATTTTATTACCTTATAATTGGGATAGTTTTACTAATTTTTCAGTATTTCTTACTCTGTCTTCATGAAAGATTATCTTAGGTAACCATCTGATTACCTGCATCAGACTACCTGCAAACTGAGGCACAGAGAGTTCATGCCAATGTCTAAAGATCAAAATAAGAACCGACACTTCTGGAATGCTGCATCTTTTCCTGCTGGACTGGAAACGGCAGAGAGGGCTTGTGTCACCGGCCAATTCAGATGGGCCAGCAGACCAGAAACAGCTGCCTGCACAGTCACTAAGGGAGCCAGCCCGAGAGAAGGGAGTCACAGCAGATGAGCAACGTCTGCCTCGAGCACAGTGAGAAAAGGGGAGACCTCTGTGCACACCTCTTCATCAGCAAAGACCCTGATGCTGGCAAAGGCTGAAGGCAGGAGGAAGGGCGGATGACAGCGGATGCGATGGTGGGATGGCATCACCGACTCAGTGGACGTGAGTGTGAGCAAACTCCAGGAGATGGGGAAGGACAGGGAAGCCTGGCGTGCTGTGGCCCACGGGGTCGCAAAGAGTCACACACGCCTGAGCAACTGAACAACCAGCGTGCACAGAGACCAGACAGGCCACCCCTCGGAAGGGGTAGAAGCGGTTAGACTGTAAACATCACCACCTTCCCTCACTGAACAAATGCCACTAGGTGCATGCCACACCCTACGCTGGGCACCAGGGCTACACCAAGGGTGCTAAGCCTACCCATGGGGTGGACTTAGTCCTCCAGTGTGACGCAGGATGATGGTACCTAACCCAGGGCTTCACCTGACGTGAAGGGCTTCCCAGGTGGCTCAGTGGTAAAGAATCCACCTGCCAACACAGGAGATGCAGGAGACACGGGGTCAGTCCCCGGGCTGGGAAGATCCCCTGGAGGAGGAAATGACAACCCACGCCAGTATTCTTGCCTGGAAAATCCAGTGGACAGAGGAGCCTGGTGGGCTACAGTCCATGGCGTCGCAAGAGTCAGATGTGATTTAACAACTCAACAACGACAACGATGGCATTTTAAGGGAAGAGGTGAAGAAAAATAGAAGTCAACCAAATCTTAAAGGTTGGGAGGAAAGTGGAAATGAATGCTGTTTCTGAGGAACTGAAACCAAGCCAGTCGTGGCTGGATTACTGACGGTGGGGCAGGCGGTGGTGCGTAGGCTGGGGCGGACCAGCAATAGCCAGGTCACACAGGACTCTGAGATCATAATTTCAACTGAAGATTATGGGACATTACAGAAAAGCTGAGGAATGCCTGTTTGTTCCCTGGTTTTGTTTGGGGTTGGGTTTTTGAGGGGGAGTGGGAATAGTAAGTTTGCATTTCAAGAAGATGGGAAAGAGTCCCAGTAAACACAGAGAGGTGTTGACTGAGGAGACCCAAGTGACCGGAACAGGTGAGTGGCAAACAGCTGGAGAGAAGTAGCTGGATTTCAGATACTGTCTGAAGATGGACTCAGTAGTGAGTTGGTTTGGGAAAGAATATAGAGCAGCGGTCCCCAACCTTTTGGGCACCAGGGGCCAGTTTTGTGGAAGACAATGTTTCCACAGACTGGGGGTTGGTTGCAGGACGATTCAAGCACATTACATTTATGGTGCACTTTATTTCCATTACTGTGACATCAGCTCCACCTCAGATCATCAGATGTTAGACCCTGAGGGCTAAGGACCCCCAATATAAAGGATGAGAGGAGAGGAGAGGACCAAGATGCAGCCGTGATTAAAGTGCTCTGAACACACTCAACGGCAGCTGGACCAACCACGGCTGGAGATCTTAAGAGAGATTTAAGACTTGAAAATCTGGGGGTTTGTAGGCACAGAAGAAGAAAAGACCAAAAATATCAACCGTGCATCTTCCTTTCCAAGCTAGTTAAATTTTAAAAGAATTATGCTACTCCACCTGTAAAGACTTAATGCAACAGAAATGTTATAAGTGTCTGATTTTCTAAATTACAGCACTTAACTGCAATTTTTCACATCTCATAACAACTTAATTCAAGCAACAAAACTCCTGTTGTTGAAAATATTTCCTAAAGATTTTGTACTTTTCTGCCTTCTTACATATGGCACACTAACATAATCTTATCTTTCTCTGGAGATTACATACCTTATAAACCCTAAGGACATCCTCATGAGGGGCATTAACTGACATTTCAGAGCTCGGCCTATGTGATGATCTCGAGCCCCTCCCAGAACATCCCCCCATTCGGTGAATGGGGACCACCCAGCTCTGCTTGCCGTTAGCTGTCATACTCCGAGTGCACAGAGCTGTTGTAAGTGGCCGGACTTGGATTCAAGGCTAGGAGATGGGGCCAAGATCCTTGAAACTGTAATAGAGCCATCCACTCTCAGGAGATTTGGGGGGATAAAAAGACTTGTTGCAAATACAATCAAGAGAACTAGAGTAGCATCTCCCAAAGTCATGACTAGAACCAACTGTAGGACTCATCCACCTTAAAATAAAAAAAAAAGAAGAAGAAGAAGAAGACGGACATTTTCTTTTCTGATAAAATACAAATCTCCTAGGAGGAAGGCACTAAAACTGACAGTTATTTCGCTTCAAAGACAATTTCTGACTTTTTTTCCCTGCAAACAGGTTTTACTAGGAAAAGCTCAAGATGCTGGCGAATAGACACCAGCATGGAAAAGGCTGCATGTCTCACACCTTTGCCTGAAATCACTCTGGTGGAAACTGTTACTTTTTCTTAAAATCCTCCCACAGCCACCACCACTAACATCGGATTCTCAAGGCACTGCTTTGAAGTTCCAGCAACCAAATTAGACCTTGTGGGAAAGAAAGTTGAAGACAACCACACCCTGTAACTTCTGCTTTTCATTCTTCAAAGGCTTGCACTTCATCCAAAAGAGGTATGTAAGCAAAATTTTCCAGGTTCTGTGTCTAAAATGACCAGAAGTGCATTTCACCTTCCCCTCCAAATTATTTTTAGACATTCAAAAAGATCTGACACACATATTTACATACCACTGTTTTGAAGGGCTGCTACCCATTGAATTCTTAGACATCTGTTTAAGAATAGCTTGTGAGACACCTGAAAACTGAGAGAGAGAAGAGAAACCAGGATTTCTACGCCTTCATCCATCTAGGCTACAGCAGAAAATATGCATAAAAATATTTTTTGTCTGTAAATAATAAAGGTCAGAAGAGGGAGAATTTATGAATAGCATGAGTCAAAGTAAAGTGGTTAAAAAAAATTGTTTTAAGGACCATAAAGAAAAGTTTTTGAGAAAACAGAAAAGCTAAATGTATTTAATACATAAAATGTATAAAACTATGCGACCCCATGGACTGCAGCCTACCAGGCTCCTCCACCCATGGGATTTCCCAGGCACGAGTACTGGTGTGGGGTGCCACTGCCTTCTCCGATATATTACATATAAAAATATAAAAAGCTAGCTGTCAAAAGAGACACAGATGTATAGAACGGCCTTTTGGACTCTGTGGGAGAGGGAGAGGGTGGGATGAGTTGGCAGAGTGGTAATGTAACATGTATGATATCATAAGTGAAACGAATCGCCAGTCTAGGTTTGATGCAGGATGCAGGATGCTTGGGACTGATGCACGGGGATAATCCAGAGAGAAGGTGTGGGGCGGGAGGAGGGGAGGTGGGGGTCGGGATTGGGAGTTCATGTACACTCGTGGCTGATTCATGTCAATGTATAGCAAAACGAATACAGTATTGTAAAGCAAAACAAACTAAAAAATAAAAATCAATTAAAAAAATAAAAAGCTAGCTGTCTATAAATTATATACATATATATCACAATGATATATATTGTTCAGAAAGTCCCAATTTTATTTGTTAATTTGTTTTTATTTTTCAGCAAACATTCATGCATATTTTTGGAAGAGGGCTTAGTTATTGCAATGTAATGCCAACCGTGAAAGAGAATAAAGTTTTTTCTAATCTCCTAGTTTTTACTGTTTTTAATATGATCTGCCACCATCCAGACAGCACAGAGGAGTTATGTTAGTACCGAAACCTTCCTGCAGACCAAGTGTTGACTTTCTCCAGAGCACTGAATGTTTCAAGGCAAATAAATATTTTCCATTACAACATGCTGCTGGAAAAACTGCCTCTTAGCGGGGCTGGCGACCTGACTTAGGAGTGACTCTAAAGCTGAGGCTGATTTTCGTATCACTTGGAATCTCAGTGGGGAGAGGGAGGGTGTGGAGGGGAGGAGACTGAGGGCCTGAGGCAGTAGTTCCAGCACATACGCGCAGCAGGCCTGACAATCAAGCTATTTTAAAAAGCCGAGGCAAGTGGATATACATGTTCATATCTGGCCATAAAAAAGTGTTAACCAAGAGAACAAAAGGGTTTAGGGTAAAAATTCAAGTAAAAAGGAGTTTTTGTAGGCGAGTAAATCCCTGAAACAAAGTTGAAACAGGGATGTAATGTTCTACTTTTGGAGGAGAAAGGGAGTGCAAAATAACCAGGCATGAAGTAGTTGCTTCAGCAAGAAGTAGATATAAACTACTGGCTCCCAAAGTGAAAAAGTGAAAAGTGAAAGTAAAAATCACTCAGTTGTGTCAGACTCTTTGCAATCCTATGGATTGTGGCCCCCCCAGGCTCTTCTGCCCATGGAATTCTCCAGGCAGGAATACTGGAGTGGGCTGCCATGCTCTCCTCCAGGGGATCTTCCAGAACCAGAGATCAAACCTGGGTCTCCTGCACTGCAGGCAGATTCTTTACCATCTGAGCTATCAGGGAAGCCCTTGGCTCTCAAAAGCCAAAGCAAAATAATCTGCATGTTGCCACCAAAACCTTAAGTGTGGTCCAATGGCCACGCTTGTGAGTACACTTTACAGACAAGTTTTTAAAGCAAATCATTGTTTCACTTGACTTGATTCCAAGTCAATCTTTTAACATGAAAAATAAATAAATTCAAACCTACATGCACTCAAGCGACAGGAAACTAGCCAGTAAAGGAGCCACCACAGGCAGTCCCAGGGCAAACACCCCCAAAATGCCCTGCATAGGCGGAGCTATCACCGCCAGGACCCGCTTGCTGCCAGCGACCATGCTGAGGAAGAGAATGACCCACCTGGATGGACAAGTGCCGATGCACCTGTTTCTTAAATGCCTGCTGTACTTACCTGCTATACGCACCTGTGCTGACATAACTTGTAGGAATGTGATAATAAAACAACCATATCATATAACGGTTACGGAATGCTGGGCGTGTCTGAAGTGTTAACAAATTAACCCATTAATCCTCGCAGTAACTCTGAGAGGGTTACTTTTATTGTCCCATTTCACAGGTCAGAAAACTGAAGCCCAGAAAGGAGAGGTGAGGGTGCAGGCCACACAGGGAGAGGATGAACCACAGCATCTACTCTTGCAAACACCGTCTCCGACGCTGGAACCCGGAGTGCTATACCCCACACTTCTACCCCTAAATAAACACTATGAACCATGTCACGAGCCTGCTGCAGTGAAGGCAAGTCGGTTGAAGAGTCTTCCTCACTTCATTTGTGTTCCCATCTCTAAGCTAGATTCTCAGTTGCAACTAAGAGTTTGCTTATCCTCATTTCAGTTCTTTCCTTAACAGAAAATTAAATCAAAAGCTTTTACTGAAAAGCTAAGACAGACCCAATGTTCAGGTCCAACTAACTTCAACTCCACGAAGTAAACTTGAGATAGATCCTTTGTTCAACAATAAACTAAAATGCAATCTTGCGGTTATAGAGGATGAAGGGTTTTGACGATGTAAAGAAGACGGAAAATGAGAAAGTGTAAGCAGGGGCTGGCACGACGCTCAGGGCGCCTGCAGCACACAGCCCCGTGTTCTGCAAGCTCTGTCCAAATATGAGGATGGGAAGCCGAGGCAACCACCCCTCTTCATGTGCCCAAAAGGAATTGAGAAGTATGTGCCATTTATTTCCATTTATGTGTTCAATCTATTGAAATCACCTTCACCTTCGATTTGCAGCTGGTAAATAATTTGGTTAAATTTTCATAGGTTTGGTCTGAAAGGAGGAAAAGGAGATGAAAGGAAAGCAGCTGAGGCATGGGTGGTCACTCTACGAAGATGCGTACAATATTACCAAAGTCAAGCAAAGGGGAAGTGATGAGCTTTGAGGATGCCAAGGCAGCTGTTCTCTGAAACACGTGTGGAAAGAACATTGGGAACCTGTCTCAACAGGGGAAGTTTTGTAATGTTCCAGGCAATCACAGGGCCCTCTATGCCTGGCATATTTGAGATTCCTGGCCTTAGCGGAGCACAGAGGAAATGGCCATCCTCAATAGTGCTTTTAAAAATTCTTCTTCCCGTTCCTATAAGCAGTGAATTTGGAAAGAAGTACTGGTGTGTCCCTCTTGGTGATTTTGTTCTTTGGATGATATGAGAGGAGACCAAACGATTCCCTTTCTCACGGATCTCTATCATATGATTCTCCTGCTAAATAAACGGCACTCTGTAGCAACAAACACAAGGCATAGCCATTGCAGCAAAATCCAGAGACAGAATTTTAAGAAAACAAGACTGCGTAGAACACGAGGCACTTGAATTTCATCCCTTAGACCTAAGAACCACATGAGGTAGGAACTTTTATCCTCATCAAAAAAAAAAAAATCTTGGAAGTTCTCTTTAACAAAATGTTGCTTCCACCCCATAGTGGGTGTCACTGCTCAGAAAAGAGCCTAACAGAGGCTCCTGGTTGATAGATATGGGCAGGTGGTCACGTGAATGAGGATGACCTGGTTTATTAAATTCATTCACTCTCACCTAAAGAGGACTGATGCAGAAAACAAGGCGAAGGAGAGCTACTCACTGCTTCTATTGAACCAAAGGCACAAATCACAGCATATGAAGCTGGCTGAATTAAATAATAAAATAGGACTCTACTTCAGAATCAGGAGTAATAGGGCGAGTTTTAAAAGTTCAGATCATATCACTAATTTAGTGAGTATGCTTCCCTTTTAATAAAAACAAGTAGATTCAAGTGTAGGAGCATTTATCGTCCTGGTTATATGCAAAAGAAATGATAAGTTCAAAATGCCAGCCACCAGTGAACAGTCAGTATTCCTAGGCTTATTCTTTCCGCAAGACTGTGGCTCAGTAAGTCTCTCTCCACCATCAGTTATCTCGGAAAGCAACACAACCTTTAAAACAAAACCACCATCAAAAGAGGATGAAGCAGGAAGTTCCACGGGAAATCGTTCTGAAACTGACTGGAGTCAGCCTATGAAAACCAAATTTAAACTTCATATCCCATTAACTTGGATGGTGTGAGCTCCATCCTGCGCGGAGCTCAAGTTCATCTCTAACTCTTCTCCAAGAAAAGGAGAGACGCACACATAACTACAACAAGGCACGTAGGTATTTAGGAAAATCCGGTTTTGTTTGTTTGTTTTTCAGTTAAGCATGTCCAGTGACTAGAAGAACCAGGAACCAACAAACCCAATGCAAATAGCAAATCACAGGCTGGTCTAGCTAGCTGAGGCACCTTCCTAATCACATCCATCTTCATCAGCTCCAACCTCTCTCCTGTCTGAACAAAGAAACCTGCCCACCAGTTTCTTTCTCTCTCTCTTTCTTTTTTTTTTTGGCCCTGTCACATGGGATGCAGGATCTTAGTTCCCGGACCAGGGATTGAACCTGCACTCCTGCAACGGAAGCATTGTCTTAACCACTAAACCATCAGGGAAGTCCTAAGGCAGCCTGATTTTTTAGTTGTTTAAGCTTACTGTTTATAAGCAGAATGCTTACTCACTAATTCCACTTTTTTCCTTCATATTATGGGAAAAAAACCTAGTATATGCAAAAATCTGTGGTGGGCTAACGGTCTCTTAAGAGTCCCACATTTCTGCACTATTTCTCCAGACACCTGTTTCTAATAGCTTCCCAATGAAGCAAGTACAAGTTCTGACCCCTCTATCTAATCTGCGTAGGGCTGCCAAACTAATTATCCTAACGCACCACTCTGCTCAGCTCTCCTCCTGAACACAGAGGCAAATTCTATTTGCTATTTGTTTGCAAGGCCGGACATCTGCTGCTGCTGCTAAGTCACTTCAGTCGTGTCCGACTCTGTGCGACCCCATAGACGGCAGCCCACCAGGCTCCCCCGTCCCTGGGATTCTCCAGGCAAGAACACTGGAGTGGGTTGCCACTTCCTTCTCCAATGCATGAGAGTGAAAAGTGAAAGGGAAGTCGCTCAGTCGTGTCCGACTCTTCGCGACCCCATGGACTGCAGCCCACCAGGCTCCTCCATCCATGGGATTTTCCAGGCAGGAGTAGTGGAGTGGGGTGCCATCGCCTTCTCCCGGACATCTAGCCCCCCCTTATTTCCTACTGCACTTCCTTCCCAACTCTCCAGTCCAGCCAGACTCCTATACTATCAACCCCTAAACAGTGCTCTCCTGACTTACAAGCATGCTGACCGCTCTCCCGCTCTGAAACACTCCTCGACCTGGGAGGCTGTATTATTTGCCCCTCCTGTTAGCCACCTGCTTCTCTTACCCCTCCTCCTCAGCATCCTTTGACAACTTTTACTTCTGTTCAGTCCCTAAGCGGACAGCCACCTCCCAGGATCCTACCCCTTTCCCTTCTTCATTTAAGCAGTAGAAGTTTGTGAGTCAGAAATGGAGGCAGTGCTGTCTTACCCAGAAATTTCAAATTTACCTTTGGCCAAACAGAGGATGGAAAGGTGGGCGAAAAGTAACTTTACAGTGGGGAAACTTGACAAGCATTATCTCAGTCAAGGGATCAACGTCATATCAACAGTGGTAAGACATGTTGACACTATGTACTGTAGACACAATGAAAATGGATAACCCAGTCAAATCATGAAAAAGCATCAGACAAATCCCAAATGAGGGACATTCTATAAAATACCTGGAAAAAAAATCGTACTCCTCGAAACTATCAAGGTCATCAAAAATGAGTAATATCTGAAAACCACCACAATCTAACACTCTAGGAATTCAAGGAGATATGACAAGTAGATGTAACATGACACCTTGAATGGGATATTGAGTCTGAACAGGGATATTATGTAAAAAATTAAGGAAATTTGAATAGAATGTGGCTTTAGTATTAATACTGAATCATTTGTTAATGACAGATGTACCTTACTAATATAAGATGCTAGCAGCAGGGAAAACTGAGCAGGGGGGACACACAGGAACTCTCTGTGTTGTCTTTGCAACTTTTCTCTAAATCTGAAACTAATCGAAAATTAAAAGTCTGCTTTGAAAGATTATCTTTGGCTCCTCCATCTTCCCTACTGTCGTCCAAAATGTCTCTTTCTGTTCTCTCCTCTCCCATTCCCTTGGTCATCACCCTCTCTAGTCTTTATTCCCCAATCCATTCCCCACAGTGTTGTCAGGATAAGATTTCAAACACGCAAATCTGAGGATAAGGCCTTCCTGATCAGAGCCCTTAATAGCCACCCCCCCCCGCACCTATATCAGGAGCAGCATACCTTTTCCGTATAGGCCCAGGCAGTAAGAATTTTAAGGTGGGCAGGCCTACCCTACTCTGCAGCGCTGAAGCAGCCATGGAAGACAGGTACAAACGGTTGTGGCTGTGTTCCAACAAAGACGGGCACAGGACTGGATTTGGCCCACAGGGCATACATATATCTAGTGTGTCAAACCCTGGCCTAGTGAATCAAGTCTAAACCATTAAACTAATATTCAAGGCATAATCCACAGAACCCCTGACCCTTCTCTCCAGAGGAGCCTTCCTTCCTCTGGCTAAGCTCTTTGCTCCTACATGGATGCACCCCTGCTTCTCCTCCAGCTAGATGAATTAGGGTCCCTTTCCTGGGAAGGGTCTTCAGAGCATTCCACACAAGAAAAATTTCTCCCTTTTCGTAACTCGTAGCATATCTGGACCCTTGTAACTCATCTGGCACAATATCAGTGAAAATATTAAAAATCATCACGGTATCATTCAGTGTTGTGTATTTGTTGAGAGTAGTTCTTTCAAATCAATTCCAAGTAAGTTTAAGTTATTAAGTAACACAAAGTCAGTGAAGACATTCCCCCCATGCCTTCCAAAGACTAGCAGTAATAAATACTAGTACCTGCTTGCTGCTGCTGCTGCTAAGTCATGTCAGTCATGTCCGACTCTGTGTAACCCCACAGACAGCAGCCTACCAGGCTCCAGTCCCTGGAATTCTCCAGGCAAGCATACCGGAGTGGGTTGCCATTTCCTTCTCCAGTGTAGGAAAGTGAAAAGTGAAAGTGAAGTCGCTCAGTCGTGTCCGACTCTTCGCTACCCCATGGACTGTAGCCCACCAGGCTCCTCCATCCATGGGATTTCCCAGGCAAGAGTACTGGAGTGGGTTGCCATTGCCTTCTCCGAGTACCTGCTTATTAGTACTATACTTCCTAAAGTGTGTTACAAGTACATCATGGCATGTTAATAGGTGTACCCTTAAAAGGAAGTGCTTTTAAATAATTATGTCTAAGGAATTCTGGGTTGAACTAAGTTAAGCAACTTTCTCTGTCCTAGGAATTTTCAAAGCCTTCATTGTACATTGTGAATCTCCTTAAAGAGGGATACATTACACAATAACTCTCAAATCTGTTAGACCATGAAATTTTTTTCACATTTTTAGCATCTGTGTCCTGCAGAACAGTTACGGAATTGTTGAAATTAAGCATATTCCTACAAGGTGGACTGAAAGTTCTAATTCTTTCTATTTGTCACCATGGTAGGCGGAATAAGGCAGGCCCCCCCACCCAAAGACATCTATGTTTCAATCCCAAGAATCTTTCGATGTTACCTTACATGGAAAAAAAAAAAGACTTTGCATGTGTGATTAAGGTTCTTGAGATGGGAAAATTATCTGGATGGGCCCTAAATCCAAACAAAGGTATCCTTATAAAAAAGAGGCAGAGAGTGATCGGCAGTGGACAGAAGGAAAGGCAACGTGACCAGGAGGCAGAGACCAGAGGACAGAGGCCACAAGCCAGGGAGTTTCAGCAGCCACCGGCAGCTGGAAGAGCCAAGGGACTGCCTGTCTCCTGGGGCCCCCAGGGGGACACAGCCCCGCCCACACCTTGAGGTCAGCCCAGTGAAATGAATTTTGGATTTTTAGCCTCCAGAACTGAAAGAAAATAAATGTGTGTTGTTTAAGTCGCCACGTTTGTGGTATTTCATTACAGCAGCCACAGAAAAGTAATACAGCCACAACACCTAAGATGATGCTGAGCTCTTTGCTGAGGTTAAACATTCCTAAGTGAAGTCAAATTAGCCCTGTGCACAGTCAGGTCACAGTTAGCCTTAGCTGGTGAGTTTTCCAGGCTTCCCTGGTGGCTCAGTGGTAAAGAATCCACCTGTCAATGCAGGAGACATGGGTTCGATCTCTGGATCTGGAAGATCACCTGGAGAAAGAAATGACAACCCATTGCAGTATTCTTGCCTGGAAAGTTCCATGGACAGAGGAACCTGGCAGGCTACAGTCCATGGGGTTGCAAAGAGTCAGACATGACTTAGCAACTAAACAATGACAAAGTGAGGTTTCATCATCCATTTAAGGGAAACAGGTTCAGCCAGTGGTCAGGAATCTGGACCTGGGTTAAACCACCTCAGTCCAAATGCCAGCTCTAACATTTACCAGTTAAATATATGACCTCAGTCAAGGCATTTATCCTCTTTGTAACTCAGCTGTCTCATCTGTAAAATGGGACTATCTTCATAGAGTTGCTCTGTGGATTAGATAAGATTATGTATAAAAAGCACTTAGTTTCCTGGCATACAATACTCACTCAATAAATGAAAATTACTATTATTACATTACAGTAGTATTGTGACTTCGGCAAAAAAAAATCTACTTTCAACTCCAAGCTAAATGTTATATTCTTTTATTTTCAGTTTGGCAAACTAAATATCTTTACCCAATTTCTAACTTAGGACATTTAAAATGACCTCAGCAGGGTAAGGCAAGTGGAAAAGTTCATGCTTGCCTCTCTGAATCATGGCTTTTAATATGAGACCTGATAAATTATGACAGCTAATAGCTCTAAGACAGGCGCTTAGTGTCATGCATTAAAATTATGTCGTTCATTAAAAAGCCTACAGCTATTCCTCTTGTAGGGGCTATCTGTATTAGTTAGTTCAAAGAGCCAGCAAAGACGTATTTTCTTAATTATTAGGCTGCTGATGCTCCATTTGCTAGTCTTTATCTCAATGTGTGGTTATGCTTACATTAAGAGCAACAGATGGAACGATTCTGATAGGCCCCAATACAGGGATGTCACAAGGCCCTTGAACACAGCAAAGAGATAAGGGTCGTGGCGTAATGTAGAAAAGCCCTCCCAGCATGTCTTCCACCTCTTGGTCTCGCCCCATCTACCACTATTCTCTGCAGACAACCTAGGCACCACTTGCTGTCACGTTCTACAGTGAGACCAGCCTACGTGAGTGAATTAGGAGTTTCCATACAACGTACCTGATCATAAATATTGGCTCACCATTGATCACAGGTGCTTGAGACAAGAACTTCAACTCCTAAAGCCTTCAAGAGACTTCTATGAAAATGCAGGAATCCATAGCAAAATTAGTATTTTAATACTAGTTCTGTACTTTAGTATTCATTAGCGTAAAAGAGTCAAAGTAGGGCTGTAGGAGGAAACTAGGAATTTTCTGAAAAAAGATATAGAAAAAAAAATCATACCACCTTCACTCTCCTTTTGGGTGTCCCAATCAAGAATTCTTAAAAAAAATTATAGTTCAAGCAACTTAATCTATAAATTTCCTAGAATTCTGGTGAAGCAGGATGGGCCATGACAACTTAAATTTGCATGAGAAACCAACAGATATCATAAGAAAAATGATCAAGATCTCCTTAAGACACAGGAACTAAGAACATCCAACAAAGGTGGAGAAGGGCCTCCTCAACTTCTGGGGGCTGTCGCAGGTAGAGAGGGCACCCACTGATAGAGCACAAGAAACGGACCACAGATGAACAGAAAACTGCCTGGTCACATGGGACAAGGACGCAAAAACAGTGTCATCAACACAACCAACAAATTTCACACCCCACCACACCCCTAAACGCCAGTCCACCATGGTCTGGCCATGACTGATAAAGGAGACGGCCGAGCCGGGATCAGCTCTAGGGACTAGGCTTAGAAGAACTTGGATCTTCCAAGGATCTTGAGTCACTCCTGGGATCTGCAGAGAGAAACAGGGACTTAGCAAGAAGCACAGGAGTCTCAGAGCACAGTCAGTGGGAGTTCAGAGTATCTACATTGATTTCCTCACCCTCACAGTCCATCCCCTCACAACTGAGGAGCTACAGAGGCACCAGTCACACTAACGAGTTATGGCAGAACTGGGGCTGTGGGGAAAAAATGAAAATAAGGCACATCTCTGACCACATTCAGAGAGAGAGCATCACCCGCTCGGCGGTGACAAGCAGATGCACGGCCTACAGCATACACGTCAGCAGACACAGCCAAGCTGCCCTGGTCTGTCGA
>SJXQ01006776.1:287039-310230 GCA_006408695.1 Aepyceros melampus | reverse complement strand
AAAAAAAAAAAAGGCAACAGAATTCCTGGCAGCCTCAGCAAATCACTCCTAGCACTGAACAATCGCCCTGAAAACGTCAGAGCAGTAGCTTCACTCGGGAACTATATACGTGGATGCCAACTTCCTCCTGAGCACTCTGGGGCGCTTACAAACGTGTGGAGGGGTGCAGCGGGCCGCCCGGGCCTGAGGACGAGCTCCTGATGATCACTGCTTCTGAACCCAACGTTCTCTGGCCTGACGGGAGCCTCGAGTTTCCACACTCACAGACCGTGCCCACTGGAAGGGCATCCTGTATACATGGGCCAAGCAGTCTTGTGACTACTGGGAAAAAAAATAATGCCAAGAGGCTAGTAATTCAACGAAAGGAATGTATTACACCACAGTTAAAATGAACCTTGCTAAAATACCATGATACTGAAAACCGTGTTAAATCCTCTTATATAAGAAACTCTTGTTATGGAACTCGTCTACTATGCAATCAGTCCCTCAGTGACTGGGGTTTAAGTTACAGGAATCCACAGGTTCAGGGTTTCTGATTACACTTGTGCATCCCTTGGAACAAAGGTACTGACAATCTACCTCCCCATGCCAGAAGCACACGGATGACGGCTCCCAGACCCGGCACCTCACCAGGGGAAGTGTTACAGGGGCTGGAGAAGCTCAGACTGAAAAAAAACAAGCATCACTCAGGGCCTTGGGCCACATCAGGCCTCCAGCCAAGCACAATAACCTGCATCCTATGTGACATTAAAGCACTAAAGGAACGCAACACTCTGGCACCCAAGACCACAGCCAGCTGGAGTCCGTACACCAGAGCCCTGGCTTTCCTGAGGCCCCCAGCGAGACACAGTGAGAGACACGGAGTGGAGGAGAGGGTCTGGCGCAGTGTGCAACAGCAAGCCCGGGCCGCAAGGAAGTGGCTAGGACAAGGAGGCCAGCTTGTGGGAAGGGACAGGGTTGTGCCTGGGAAGAGAACAGGAGAGCTTCCAAAATGTCGCTTTCTTGGTCTGGGCGGTGATAACTATTCACATTGTGGATATCTTTGTCTTATGAACTTTGATGAAAGTGTCCAGCTTTTTAAAAAGGCACCTGAGATATAAAACGATACAGGAAGACCAGGCTCCAGCTCTTGGGATCACACATCCCTGCCGGACACCTGGCTGATCAGACTAAGCGCATGTGACAACCAGAACTATTAACAATGTTCCCGCTGGTGGCCACACACCCGGGAGGAGCGTCCACTGTCTACAAGGTTCTCCAAACACCACGGCTCAAATGTAGCGCTGGCCAGTGTGGCACTTTATGAGCAGAAGAGAACATATGAAGACGGGAATTACCGAATCACCCACAGTTAATGGATTACAATAAACCAGTGTTTTATCCACTGGGGGAAGAAAAAACGTCATAGAGAAGAGAATGAAACAAGGGCAGATAAGCAGACTGGAAAAGGCTAGCTCAGAGAGGACAGGCCCTGAGTGCTCTCACTGGCCTGTGCTCCGGCTTGTCCGTGGCTGGCCGGCCTATTTCCTGGCACCCACTCTTTTCTCCCCCGTGTCATGAGTCATGGGAGCACTGGGGGAAGGGTGAGCATAAATGATTTTCTTCTTTTATGAGATGGACTTCCAACATTTTTTTTTACCCTCCAAAGTTTTCCCTTTGTCATATTTTTATGAACTAGGCAAGCTGTTTATATATTGTTCCATATGCTTTTCTTCCCCCTAAAGTACATACTGAAGGGCAGAAATGGTCCTTCTCAGTTCCGTAGGATATCTTTGGACTGGGATCCCTTCCACACAGGCATTTGTATATACAACCATGTGTCCAAAAGCATCTATACCAACACTGGGGAACCTCCTACTGCTGCAAAGCAGGTTACATTGTAATCTATGTCAGGGCAGCAGCACTGACTTCTTCCACACCGTCTTAGGACAGAAAGCATCTTTCAGCCTGGAGACTGAGGAAGGATTCTTAAATGCTGCCATTGGTGTTACAGGAAAGATACATCTGGATAAGAAGTGAATTAGTAAGTAGTTCAAGGCCTGAGTTGCAGCCATGAAATTAAAAGATGTTTACTCCTTGGAAGAAAAGTTATGACCAACCTAGATAGTATATTCAAAAGCAGAGACATTACTTTGCCGACTAAGATCCGTCTAGTCAAGGCTATGGTTTTTCCAGTAGTCGTGTATGGATGTGAGAGTTGGACTGTGAAAAAGGCTGAGTGCCAAAGAACTGATGCTTTTGAACTGTTGTGTTGGAGAAGACTCTTGAGAGTCCCTTGGACGGCAAGGAGATCCAACCAGTCCATTCTGAAGAAGATTAACCCTGGGTGTTCTTTGGAAGGAATGATGCTAAAGCTGAAACTCCAATACTTTGGCCACCTGATGCGAAGAGTTGACTCATTGGAAAAGACCCTGATGCTGGGAGGGACTGGGAGCAGGAGGAGAAGGGGCCAACAGAGGATGAGATGGCTGGATGGCATCACGGACTCAATGGACGTGAGTCTGAGTGAACTCCGGGAGTTGGTGATGGACAGGGAGGCCTGGCGTGCTGCGATTCATGGGGTCGCAAAGAGTCGGACACGATTGAGCGACTGAACTGAAAAGGCCTGGGTTTGGGAGTTGAGTACAAATGGGTTAAAATCTAACCCAACTCTAGCATAAAAATCCTGGGCAAGTCGCTTGACCTCTCTGAACCCTCCATTTGGTCACAACGTTCCAGGTCCTAGAAAGGACAGCACATCTGACTCATTTATCTCTAGGAAGGTTCCACATCTCCAGCCTCTCCCTCTGGGAGTGATTTAAAAATTAACACATGTGGGCATCCAACATCTGCATCTCCTCTGTTGAGGTGCCCTCCTCGATAAGTGAGCACTGGTGGGAGGGGAGTCCACCCCATCAGAGACACTGGGAAGAAAGGCCATCGTCCCCTCCATCCCTGGCACCTGGTATGTACACGTGTCACCGGGGCCTAGACAGTCAGATGCTTCCAGCCAGGATCCTGAATCTGCAGTGAGTGAGCCCAGGAGACAGGGACAGACATAGTGACTGGACATCCAGGGCCTGGCTGAGCCAGCATGTATGTCCTCACTGGGGTGTTCATAACACGTGGTGTCACTGTTTTAGGTTACGGGTTTTGCTGTGCTTCTGGTAACCCAGCCTCCTTTGGCAACTGCGGGATACCCTTTCAGTGTATCCTTCTTCTGCTTAAGTTCTTATTTGCTACCAAGAACACACGGACAGAAGTGGGAAAATTCTGATGACCTTTGGCATTGAGGTGCAAGAGGATGACCAAAATAAAACATCAAAAGGAGCCAAACCAGAGAAGTGATGGCTCAGAAAATAAGACCAAGCAAAAGATTCATCTGCTGAAGTGGTATTCAGTGACTCTGCCTCCTCTCTTTCGCAGCGTAACCTTTACAACAGCACCCTCATTTTTGAAAACTGATGCTCTATTTGCTTGACACAGTGGAGGATGCTACAAGGGAAAACACATTGATTTTCTTTGTTTTATTCTGTTGACAGCTTCTTCTGTTCTCACATTTCTTTGCCAATTCTTAGAAACTGGAAGGTGATAGCTTATTAAACTCAGCGTTTAGTTCAGTTTGTTGTTGCTGTTCAGTAGCTAAGTCATGTCTGACTCTTTGTGACCCCATGAACTGCAGTATGCCAGGATTCCTTGTCCTTCACTGTCTACCCGAGTTTGCTCAAACTCATGTCCATTGAGTCGGTGATGCCATCCAACCATCTCATCCTCTGCCACCCCTTTCTCCGTTTGCCTTCAATCTTTCCCAGTCTCAGGGCCTTTTCCAATGGGTTGACTCTTCACATCAGGTGGCTAAAGTATTGGACCTTCAGCTTCAGTATCAGTCCTTCCAGTGAATATTCAGGGTTGATTTCCTTTAGGAGTGACTGGTTTGATTTCCTTGCAGTCCAAGGGACTCTCAAGAACCTTCTCCAGCACCACAATTCAAACGCACCAATTCTTTAGCCTTCTTTATGGACCAACTCTTACATTGCACATCATTTACCAAGTCTTTATCCAAGGCCTACTATGTGCAAAGCACGATGCTATGCATTAAGGCTAAACTCTAACAAGTGGAGATATTTCAATTCAAATTCAACTGGAAATTTCGTAATTAATGTTTGAAATTTTTATTTTAAATGTAAAACACCGAAGTAATTACTGTGTGAGCACTTATCACATGCAATATACTCTAGCGCTATAAAACTAGAAGAGTTCACAGTGGCGACCTACGAGTCAAATGCAAACCACAGGCAGGTCTTGTTTAAGCCACGTGGCGCTGGCGTTTTTTCAGGTTTTCTATCAGTTACTTAAAACTGTATATCTATGAAAACTGGAAGATCCAGTTCCCTATCCCTGGCCTGGGCTGCCACCTGACAACATGGAGAGAGTTCTGTCCACCTCTACTCCAGTTATAAGGGGCAGACAGCTCTCTCATGTGTCACAGAGCCCAGGCTCTGATATTTCATTTAATATCAAATCCACTTTGCAAATTTATTTTTCCTGCTTGGTCCCAAGAGGCACTGTGGATTCTTGTTTTAGATACATCATAAAGTGAACTTTTAAAAAAGAGACACACACACACACACACGTAATTCAGATGCTTCAAAACTTCTGTTTTCCACAAGGGGGGAAAAAAGGAAGAACAAAATTTTTCCCACTTGAATCATTTCCTGGACTTTAGACTTTCTGGAAATATTAATTTATAAGGTACTGTATCTCTTATCGCATCACATTTTGTACTTAAATATTTGTTTTCAGGAAATGACAAAACATTCTGCCTCCCTGCTTTATACACATACCACCCTTTAGGTGTAGGAAAGGGCCTGGGAACACCTGTCAAGTTTAGATGGAAAAAAAAAGCAGGTGGGGTAAGAAACTCATGACTTTTAAAACACTCTTGCCTTGACCATCATATTTCTCTAATATATCAAACATCCTTTTTTTAAGAGCAAGAAGCATCTGATGCTATCAGGGCAATATTTTCAAACTGCTGCGTGTACATATTTCTTTTTCTTCCAAATTTCCTTTTTCTCTCATTAAGAGGAGGCAGGCAAAAATTGCTCATACCTTTAGTTCACACATAGCACACAAAGAGCTTAAATAGTCATTGAATAACATTTGGCGAGTGCTTGAAAGCTTGAATGAAAAAGGGAATGAAGGAATGAACAAAGGAACAGAAATGGGACAGAACAGAATAACATTATTTTAGAGGCAGGGGGCGCCACAAGGAGCCCACACTGCCTGCTCTCCAGGGCCTACAGCTGCCGAAATGCCCTTCCTTTATCTGTCCAAACCCAGCCCATCAGCTCTCCCACCACTGCCGTCCACACGCTAGGATTCATACCCTACAGGCTCATTTTCCTAAAAACCTTTACTAAAAGTAAAGGTTGGTTTATAAAAACCTATACGCACACTCACATTTATGCTCTTATGATTACTTTTTCCCTACATAAATAATGACAAATAATCTACGATACACTGAGGTGGTATTTCTTTGTCCCAAGGAAGTGAGGGCTATAAGCACTGCCTGGAATACCTATGCTGCTGCTAAGTCGCTTCAGTCACGTCTGACTCTGTGCGACCCCAGAGACGGCAGCCCACCAGGCTCCCCCGTCCCTGGGATTCTCCAGGCAAGAACAGTGGAGTGGGTTGCCATTTCCTTCTCCAATGCATGCAAGTGAAAAGCGAAAGTGAAGTCGCTCAGTCGTGTCTGACTCTTAGCGACCCCAGGGACTGCAGCCTACCAGGCTTCTCCATCCATGGGGTTTTCCAGGCAAGAGTACTGGAGTGGGGTTCCATTGCCTAGATGTAGTAAATGGTGTGGATTGGAAGCTTTTTATTTTTTTGGAAGGGATGAACAGTAAGGATGCCAGGCATGGGGACTACACGGTACAGGGGAAAGAACCCAGGTTTTAGAGACAGTACATTTTTTTCCTAGCTAGGAGGCAACAAAGCATGGTAGTTAAAAGTATGCACTCTGGAGTCGGATGGCCCTGGAGCCAATGCTGATTCAGCCACCAAAACACAACCTGGGCTGAACCTCCCAGAGACCTCCTGTCCCCTGTGAAGAAGCTGGGGCAATCCCCACCACAGGAGGCTGGTGTGACAAGCCACAGGATGGCACCACCTGGCACCCAGTCTGCCACAGGGGTGGAAACTGTGGCTAATCTTCTCCACGGCCTTTTTTCAAGGTCTTCCGCTGACCTTCTAGGAACGTCTGGTTACATTTTCCAAAACAGCTGTGTGTGTGCTGGCAAAGCCCTGCACACTGTGGACCTTCCAAGGGAAAGATGCCATAAAGGCTAATGGAAATGTTTTCAAGGCTTCGGGCTTCTCATCGCCTAAAGGAAGTCCAGGGAAGATGGAAGGGAGTGTCCGCATGATCTTTACTATTTGAACCAGCCTTCCTCGCCTGCTGAAAAAGTCATACAAGAAACATCTTCGATTCTGGGTCCCTCGGTAGCAGTGGTAATAAAGGACTGGAGCCCAATTACACAAAATCACTGAACGTTAACAGAAAACTTCTTCTGGTAAATCTGCTCTTAAGCCTCGTTATTCCTTGTGGACCTTAAATTTTCTGAACTTTTATTTTTTTAATAATCCCAAAACACAGCAGCATAACCCAGACCCTTATAAGTATAGCTAGCACCAGTACATCACACATGGAATTTTCTTCCAAAGTGAGAATAAAGACCCAATGAACAAAATGAGAGAGAACGTCCAAGGTCTATGTGCTACTGTAGAGTAACCACAGTTCCTTATTAGGTTACTAATCACATCATATAGTGGGCCCTTCAATTTTTTATTTCAAAAAAGGGTAAAAGAAACCACTTCTGTCTACTCTGCTGCAGTGATAGAATGGTCTGCCTCCAGCAAGAATTTTCTCGAGTCCAACTGCAAACACCAGTTTTCTCTCGCTACCCAAGGATCAAATTACTGACAAAAAGTAGAAAAACAAACAGCTGCCTAATAAATTGCTTATTTTGCAAACAAACTGCCTTCATGGATGGAAACATAAACCTTAAAAAGTCAATGAAGAAACGTCTTTATGAGACCACTTTGCCAGTGCCCGAGCAGCCTGTGTTCCCTGCCCAGAGAACTGTCATGTCCATTTTAATAGTTAAGATTTTAGAGAACATGGGGAACGTTAAGAAAGGCAAGAGCTGAAGAATCAGAAAAGTAAAGACTAAGAAAAGCAAATTCAAATCTGGATGCAATCAAAACAAAACCAGACATCTTCCCCACTTCCCCACAGTGCGCACTGCTGCATCCAGAAGGGGGGTCCCGAGGAGGGTCCCTACACAGCATCCAGCACACCACAACGGCTCAGCACAACCACAGCACAGGAAGGGCGTCCCTGGAGGCTCAGACTGTAAAGAATCTGCCTGCAGTGCAGCAGACCTGGCTTCAGTCCCCGGGTCGGGAAGATCCCCTGGAGAAGGGAATGGCTACCTACTCCAGTATTCTTGCCTGGAGAATTCCATGGACAGAGGAACCTGGCGGGCTACAGTCCATGGGGTGCAAAGAGCTGGAAATAACTGAGCAACTAAAACTTCTCTTTTCACAGCATATAATATACCACGAGGAGTTTGAGCAAACTCTAGGAGACAGTGAAGGACAGGGACACCTGGTATGCTATGGTCCATGGGGTCGCAAAGAGTAGACACGCCTCAGCGACTGAACAAAAACAATGATAATAGCATCCTCTGTTTATTTAGCACACACATGCCAGGTTCTACTGTATGTGAATACAGTACACATGTCTATGTGCACATATATAACACAGATATAAAAATCTATATATTAACACAGAAAACATATATATTTTACATATTTAACATTAAATATATTAATATATTTACAACTAATACTAAATATATATGTAAAATCTCATTTAGTCCTTAAAATAACCTTGAAGCAAACAACATCCCCATCTTAAAAGATGAGGAAACCGGGATTTAGGAAGGTTAGGTAACTTTCCCAGGGGCACAGGCAAGACATTAGGATACACACGCAGATCAGTTTTATCTAATTCAAAACTTGGGCTTTTATACACCATATCATCAAAGAAGGTTCCAGAAGCTCCCAAGTGGGAGACAGTAACCCCACCACCACAACCACCTAACTTGGATCAGCCCCAGTTTCTGATCAGGATACCCCACAGAAAGGTGGGTGACAGACGAGCTGAAGCAGCTCACCCTGCAGATGAGACCCAATTTCTTTCAACAGAAGCACAGCCAGCTCATCCTCATCATGGGCCCAACAGTAAATCTCTCAGTCAAGTGTATAACCGTGGCCCCCACAAAAGGCATCAAATCTGGGTCTAGCCTGAAAAGCCAGCAACCTCGGAAACCCCTCACCACGTACCTGATCTTAGAGCCTCTTTAGACACCCTTGACTCCTCAGTCCTCCCAGCAGCCTCTACGCGCTGTAGCTGGAGGAACACACTCCCTTTGGCAAAACAGCCACAAATGCCACTCTTTCTTCTCATCCTCCTGCAAGAGCTGGGGGAGTCCCACAATGGATAGAATATTTCATTCACATTCTGTGTGAAGAACAATTTTTCCCATAGAGAAACTGGGTAGTTAAAATTATCAACCAGATGAGGTTGAGAATAGGCCCCAGATGAGGGCCTATTCAGGCAATCTCAAGCCACAAATAACAAAACTATAGTCCATCTCGGGCTTCCCTGGTGGCTCAGAGGTTAAAGCGTCTGCCTGCAATGCAGGGAGACCTGGGTTCGATCCCTGGGTAGGGAAGATCCCCTGGAGAAGGAAATGGCAACCCACTCCAGTATTCTTGCCTGGAGAATCCCATGGGTGGAGGAGCCTGGTGGGCTACAGTCCATGGGGTCGCAAAGAGTCGGACATGACTGAGCGACTTCACTTTCACTTTCACATAGTCCATCTCACAATTTTTTTCATCACAAAATTATTTATCTCATAAATTTAACCCTTCATTTCTTTTTTCCACCTTATTTTTTTAATTGAAGTATGTTTGCTTTATAGAATTTTGTGAATTTCTGTCATACATCGACAAGAATCAGCCATAGGTACACTCATGTCCCCTCCCTCCCAAGCCTCCCTTTTGATATTATACATCACACTATAATGATGTATGTGATCAACCTCTGCCAACAGAAGTTTGTTGAAGAATACAAACCGTAACTATCACTACTAAGTGCCAACACCATGTTGGCGACAGAACGGAATTTTAATAATAAAATGCCACAGTGGATATAATAGAAATCACTTGGAAGCCACACATATTTGGTTCTTTCTTGATTCTTTATTCAGGAATCTATAAATACTGCACAGAGCTGGGATTTTAAGCGCGGGGAGTGAAATAGCTCTAGCAAGATCAGAAACTGGCAGTTTCTGCAAAGAACAGTCATAGTTCTCCTTTTAATTTAAATAAAAACAAAAAAGGTTTGTTTTCCATTGCTGACCCTCAGAATGTAGAAAATAGAAAACCCAGGCTGCCTCAATTAAGCTGAGAGTAACCAAGGAAATACTCTGCTCGTGCCTGGGGTAGGGCTTAAAAGTGGAAGTGCGACCGAGGCAGCAATGCTGATAATCAACCAGGATGACAACACTCATAAAGCTCAGGCTGGGCACTGAGCAGCTCACCTGTCATCATCTGCAAGACTCCCTCTTGCACTAAGAACTCTAGCCTCTGCCTGTGAAGTAAGAGATTCAGTGCCAGGAGGTCATGTTGCTACAGTGTATATTAAGGGGCAAGGAGACAGAAGTATATACATAGAGAGAAGTAGCTAGTTTAGCAAAACCTTCCTAACTGACAAGAATTCATAATTTATTTCTATTCGCTTGTTTAAAAAAAAAAACACAGCCACCAACCAGGCAGCTCTACCATACTGTGCTCCTTTTCATTTTAATTCAGCCTCAAGACAATAACTAAAATTACCCCTAGATTGTTAGTAGCTTTAATAATAAGAGTAACGGACTTCCTAAACTTAGGAAACATATGAATCTGATTTCCCCAAAGGTTTGTAGAGTAATAAAAGGCCAATGCTTTTAAGTAGAAAGCAATTTCTCGGTTTTGCACACAGCCCAGCACGAAAAGAAGGCTCTTGGGCAAGCTTCCACAGCAATCAGCATGGAAGCAGAGATGTTTCCTTTTCCTTTCCCAGTGGTGGAGTTAGAGCTATTGAAGAGCTGCTGTGTGCCGAGCTGCAACCTTCTGAAAGGAACTGTTATCTAATCACCTCCAGGCCAGGCACTACCGTCTCAGTTATCACCGGGTGACCAAGCCCTTCCTTGGAGGGGCTGTGTTCCAAAGAGCGGGAAGAAGCACAGGTATTTGACACAGGACCCACCCAACACTCAGGGAGGAGAGAAAGCCACTGGACGTATCACCACAAGGGGCACAGCAGGAAATAACCCAGTAACCCAAGGTCAGTTAGTTGGCTTATATTAAAAGAACCACACCACACTCCCCAAAACCACTTAATTTTAGCAGAGACCTGCTATCAGAATAAAGGTTAGTTTTTTACCTACTCTCTGATGATCTGAGTTTGAATGCTTTGTTGAAGCATCAAACACAAACACTGCCTCACTCTCCATGCTGTATTTATGTCCCATCTCTCTGGCCTGCGGCAGTGCCCTTTGTGGGTGGT
The DNA here is from genome assembly GCA_006408695.1 of Aepyceros melampus. Lineage (NCBI taxonomy): Eukaryota > Metazoa > Chordata > Mammalia > Artiodactyla > Bovidae > Aepyceros > Aepyceros melampus. Next base: position 299,570 of record SJXQ01006776.1, on the reverse strand, counting down.
CAAGGACAAATGGCATTAAAGCGTATTTATTGGGCTTTTCATGTAAGAAGGCTTAATGTGTCAGCTGCATTTTAATCTAAGGATTAGATGCTTACCCTCGGAAAATTCCTTTTAGAAACATCAATAAGGATTTTTTTAAGGATTTTTTTTTATCTTAAAGCCCAATTATGTATAAATTTATTGGTATTTTACATCTGAAATAAAAGCCTTTAACCAAGAAAATGAAGCAGCTGCTGCAATGTTAACAAGAAAGCCAAGATCTCTACTGAGGCAATCTAAATATATATCATGCCTTAAAAATAAAAGAACACCAGCTAAGACTCACTGCTGCAGGTATGTGTCTGACCAAATAACCAATGCTACAAATCCTGCCCTGCATTTTTCTTAAGACTTGCATACTGACTTCTGGTTAAAGACTGTGGACAGACACACATATTTAGTTCCTCTCTCTCCTAAACCCCTCAATACAAACATTTATTGCTTTTCAAAGGTATAAACCCACAAGGACAGAGATAACAAGAGAGATTTAAATTTTAAACTTTTTAAAGCTCGAATCAATTGGATAATGGCAACTGATTTTGCGACCCAAAGAAGCCATATCTTCCAATGTGTGAAGCCCCATTCTTATACATGGGTTTCCCCGATGGCTCAGCCGGTAAAGAATCCACCGGCAAGGCACGAGACACAGGAGACATGGGCTCGATCCCCCAGAGAAGGAAGTGGCTACCCGCTCCAGTATTTTTGCCCAGGAAATCCCATGAACAGGGGAGCCTGGAGAGCTACAGTCCATGGGGTTGCAAAGAGTCAGACACGATTGAGTGACTGAGCATGGATGAAAGAATTCTCAACCGTGAACTTACACTCAAGAGTCACCAGGAACGGAGAGAAAGTATCTAACAGGAAAGACAGAAACAAACAGGGGGAAACAGTAATTTGACACAAATGAATCAGAAGGTGACGGGAAATCCCTCACTCTTCTGAGGTTCAGAGACTTCCAGTCTGGAAGTCACTGCTAAGTCACTTCAGTCCTGTCCAACTCTGCAACTCTATGGACCGTAGTCCACCAGGCTCCGGGGTCCATGGATTCTCCATGCAAGAATACTGGAGTGGGTTGCCCTGTCCTCCTCCAGGGGATCTTCCTGACCCAGGAATCGAACCCACATCTCTTATGTCTCCTGCATTGGCAGATGGACACCAGCCAGTCTGTATATTAAACATAAATGTGATGCTCTCAGACCTAAAACAACTCAGAGACTTACCTCCTGTGTAACCTGTCTGGAAGATTCTATAGCATGTGGTTTGCAAAAATAGGGGAATAAACCAAGAGAGAAGAGAAAATGGAGTGAGAAAAACAGGGAGGCCCAAACAGAAGTAAGATAAGAGAAATCTCCAGAATGCTGTTGAAGGAAAAGTCCATCTCAAGGCATAGGGCACAACAGGCCTGGAGAGGAAGCAGTCTAAATGGGGGCAGGGCCTAAAACTTTAGGCGAGAGAGTGTCAATAAGATAAAGTTGATAAAATACCTAAGATATTGGAGAGAGATTCGCATGGAAGGCTCTTTGTGCCTAACTTAGTGAGAAATGCACAACAATTTTAAAAACAAGCAAATATTAAATCCAAGAAAAAAGTGTGTGCAGGAAAGTTAAGGTGTTCAAACTAGACTATATAGCGTATCTGTGAATGCTGTTTACACGGTAGAAAATAACACCAGATAAACTGGGGGTGAAGGGAGAGCAAGAACATAAAGGGCTAAGAGGTCTTGCACAGATCCTTTAAAAATCAAGCCTGCATAACTTTAATAAAACAAAAGGTAAACTTTAAAAATCTGGAGAAGGAAATAGCAACCCACTCCAGCCGCAGCAGCAGCCAGTATTCTTGCCTGGGAAATCCCAGGGACAGAGGAGCCTGGTGGGCTACAATCCACCGGGTCGCAAAGGAGTCGGACGTGACAGAGCGACTAAAATACAATAAAACTTTTAAAAGAGACATCTACTATTTCATTAGAGATGTTAATATTTCATTAGTGCACCACCTGACAGCTTATAAAATACTTTCACAGCTGTCTAATCATTTAACTTTTACCAAACTCTGCAAGTTAGGTTACCTCCTTTATACAGAGGAGAGAACCACCACAAGGAAGTTAAGCAGCTTGATGCAGCGACACAGAATAACAGGGGCAGAGGCGGAACTGGGCAGAGGGTAGCATGCAGGGGGTGGATCCGAGAGGCACAGTATGAGCGACTGAACAACAACTGGCCTGTACATTCAACAAAGGTTACGCTGGTGAAGTTTATGCTTTTCATAATTTAAGGAAAAGAATTACACAGACAGCTCGTCAAAACACTGATGGCTAGACGCCACCCCTAGAGTTTCAACTCAGTAGGTGTGGGTGGGACCTAAGAAGTTCTACTAAGAAGTGACCGGGTGATGCTGATGCTACTGCTCCGGGGACAAAGTTTTAAGAACCACTGCTCAGGTTCAAAGGTTCTCAGTCCTGAGTGCACAGCACTTTCACCCAAGACCCCAGAGCAAGTAAATTAAAACATGAGGGGAGGAAATGGGAGAATACCTGGACACGGAGGGCTTTTACAGCCCTAAGGGCGATTCCAACATGCAGGCAGTTTGAAGCCCCTGGCCTGGAGGCCAATACGCAGTGCAGCATATGTGAGCCCTGCAAGGAGGCCTGGGGCTACTCAGCCACATCCTGGCTGTGCCTCCATTTCATCATCTATAAAATAATAGTTATGGAGTTGTTGAGACTATTAAACAGAATAATCAACAAAAGAACTCAGGGCGGTACCCATCACACAGTGAACAATAACGTTATTACTTTTGTTGTTGACTTACAGGAAACAAGGTTGCCCCCGATTTTTCAGCTGTGAAATGGGTCAGGTTAAAGACAATGAAGAATCTATTAGTATTCAAGCCCAGGCCACTAAGAAAGACAAAACGCTCCCAAGGGCCTAAGAACAAAGTAAGGGGGATTAAATCTAAGAACTGTGTATGATTCCCACAAGCATTTTGGCAAACCAAGGGTCATTTCTATAGAATTACTAGCTAATCCCTTTATTCTCTGAATAAGTGGTGTTATCTGGAGTATAATGGGAAAAAGCAGGTGTTGGAATCAATACTCAAACACCACCCCTTATTAAAGAAACAACACAATGCAGTGAGTTCACACAGAAGGTAATGTAGGACTCAGAAGAAACTCCTGGAGACGTCTACATGGTGAACGAGTTCTTGTCAAAGGAAACTGAAAATGAAGACAAAGGCACAGTTCAAAGAGGTTTGTTCATTCAAGAAGTATCTGAGTGCCTCCCACATGCCAGGCACAACAACAGCGGGGGAGGACACATCACTCACTGCAGGGCAGAGTCTGTCTTGCAGGGAAGTCTGCCCATGTGGATCTGCCTATGAAGCAAGCTTTGGGAATGCTGAATCGCACCCTTTTTCCTCAAAAGCACTGTAGGCAGAGGAAAACTCATGGTTTCTGCTAATTTCTTTCTTGCATGTGTAGCTGCCTATTGGGGGTAGGGTGGGTCAGTTATAGGTCATCCACAGTGAAACAGTGTCCTGAGTCCACAGTCAGTACAAAGAAATCACTGTCTGTATCCTCAGAAAGCAACATGACCCTCAAATGTCTGGGTCTGCCAAAGCTGAGTGCCCAAGGCAAGCCTCCTGCATTAAGTCATCTGAGTAATTTCCCCACAAAACCTCTCTGTTAATGGAAAGCATTCTTAATGAAGAAAATGGTTTCTTTTTCTAGACAGAAATGGTTAAAGGCCTTGGAAGCATTCTAGGGGTGGTCAGAGCCTCTCTGTCGGAAGTTACATCCTCACACCATACTGATGGATTCAAATCACCTCCCAACCACACAAGTCTTGGTTTCCTCTGCTGCTACTAAGTCGCTTCTGTCGTGTCCAACTCTGTGTGACCCCATAGACCGCAGCCCACCAGGCTTCCCCGTCTCTGGGATTCCCCAGGCAAGAACACTGGAGTGGGTTGCCATTTCCTTCCCCAATGCATGAAAGTGAAAAGTGAAAGTGAAGTTGCTCAGTCGTGTCCAAGTCGTAGTGATCCCATGGACTGCAGCCCACCAGGCTCCTCTGTCCATGGGATTTTTCCAGCAAGAGTACTGGAGTGGGTTGTGATCGCCTTCTCTGTTTCCTCTAAAGCTCAGAATTATATGCTCTCGTGTGCTCAGTCGTGGCTGACTCTTTTGCGACTCCTCGGACTGTAGCCCGCCAGGCTCCTCTGTCCGTGGGATTTCCCAGGCAAGAATACTGGAGTGGGTTGCCATGCCCTCCTCCAGGGGATCTTCCTGACCCAGAGACTGAACCTGTGTCCCCTGCGCCTCCGGCACTTGCAGGCGGATTCATTACCACTGAGCCACCTGGGAAGCCCAAAAGCTTAGAATTACTGGATCTGATTAAGCAATCAGCAAACATTTCCCAATTGAGTGCCAACTCTGGATACAGCTAATTGTGCCAAGCTTGTGCGCACCAGAATGAAACAATGCCAGTACGAATGTCCCCTAAATATCCCTGGGGGCACTCTATACCTGAGAAGCTAAAGATCAGCTTGCAAATAGAATATGTGACACCGCCCTGCTTGCACATGTAGATACTTCCAAACAGCAGGCTTACTCTAGAAGCTCTTGCCTCACTGCCGTTTGACTTGTGATTAATCCAAACGCGCCACAGTCATGACACAGAGGCGACGGTGTGGCTCAGGAAGCAGCCAGGATGCCCGAGTGCTGCCGGTGCTTCCCCCACAGGCCATGGGACTCGGCTTCAAGCCCACCTGTCAGTCTGCCGGCAGGTTTGTCCCAAAGACCAACCACAAAAGCAAGAGGCGGAGGGCCAGCCTGCATCGGGTAACATTTTAAATGCCCCACAAACACCCATTAATTTAATCCTTCCCAGAACCCTAGAAGGTGGATACTTTTACTCCACAATGCACAGCTGAACAGACTAGGGCAAAGACAGGTTAAGTATTTGTCAAAATCTTATGTAGCTAATAACTGACCCCATGCAGTCTGGCACCAGGATCCATGTTCTTAATCATTTCTTTATCCTGCTTCCCTGACACTTCTTTCAGGTCAAACAAGAGAATACACCCATATATTTATGGCTGATTCACATTGTTGTATATATGGCAGAAACCAACACAGCACTGTAAAGCAAGTATCCTCCAATTAAAAAACTTTTAAAAACAGAATATACCTGAATGGTTTGCTTTGCAAACCATAAAAAGATACAATTATTATTATTATTACTAATATTATTTTGCCTCCCAGCATCCACTGACCCTCCCTGATTTCTATAGTTCTGGGAATGACATTCTCCACTGTCATTAATGCTTCATCTTCAGCTGAAGAGGTACTGATCTCAGACTCTAGGTGTGAAGCACGTGACCTGGGCAATCCAATCAGGAGAGGCCAGTGTCCCTGTCCACAGGGACCAGGCTCGTGCTAAGCACCAGGCCAAGAGTATTGCCTCTGCAGTGTCTTATTGTCTCTGCCATGACGGCATCTGAAGATGCTGGAGGTCTCACCTGTAGCCCAAGAACGTTCAGCCAAGAATGAGTCTCCCTCCTGACAGTGTCTGGATCCCCAGTCTAGTGCTTCCTGAAGCCAGATTCATCTCAAGGCTTTCAACTGCCTGAACCAATCAATTTTTTTTTTACTTAAATAGTTTGAACTGGGTTTTATGTTACTTTAACCAAGAGAATCATCCTGATTTCTTTCTAAAACATGTTTCATTCTATCAAGCTATATTCAGCACCACTTCAGTCCTTTCCTGCTCTGAAAATAAAACTTGAGAGACTGAGAAAGTAAATTCTAATTAGCTAGCCTTGACAAATTAAACACTCCTGAAGCTGGAGTTCCTGACAAAATAACTCTATATTATGTAGAAAGAAGATCCAAAAAAAAAAAAAAAAGAAGATCCAGGGTTTTTTTGGGTTTTGTTTTTTTTTTAGTGCCATATTTCAAGTGACTTGGCCTAGCATCAAATTTGTTTCATAAAAATTTATTTTTAACCAAAACAGTTAACCCTGAAGTTTTCAGCTCTGTAAGGAGAATAACTGTGATATTTCTTTCTTCTTGGTCTTCTGATTTTTCAGTTACCCCTAAATCCAAACCATTACAAAAAACTACTAAAATGAAGAACAGGGTTGATTTTTTAAAAACATTTTAAACACAACAAACATCAATACAGTATACTTACACATATATATGGAATTTAGAAAGATGGTAATGATAAACCTGTACGCGAGACAGCAAAAGAGACACAAATGTATAGAACAGCCTTTTGGACTCTGTGGGAGAGGGAGAGGGAGGGATGATTTGGGAGAATGGCAGTGAAACATGTATGATATCATAAGTGAAATGAATCGCTGGTCTAGGTTCGATGTAGGATGTAGGATACTTGGGACTGATGCACGGGGATAGTCCAGAGATGGTGTGGGGCGGGAGGGCGGAGGTGGGGGTCGGGATTGGGAGTTCATGTACACTCGTGGCTGATTCATGTCAATGTATAGCAAAACGAATACAGTATTGTAAAGCAAAACAAACTAAAAAATAAAAATTAATTTTAAAATAATAATATTAAAAAAAAAGAAAATTATGTATGGGTATACATCATTTCTTCCTTATAAAGAAGAGAAACGAAACCTTAGCCTTATTTATTGATTTTGGTAACAGAAGAAACCGTATGGAGTTTTAATCACATTCATGAAATTATTCATTGCACCAGCTAACATTCCTTCCCTATAGTTCCTTCAGACAAATTCTTATAATTAGATTTCAGAGAAAAGCACCATTGGTCACCCAAATCACACATGCTACCTGACATCAGATGGCTCCTAAGACAATGAGTAAACACTGTCAGGACACTGTGCATTTTCTTTTGATTAGTTCAGTTCAGTTCAGTCGCTCAATCGTGTCCGACTCTTTGCGACCCCATGAATTGCAGCACGCCAGGCCTCCCTGTCCATCACCAGCTCCCAGAGTTCACTCAGACTTAGTACACATAGCTAAATAACTACGTGTTACAGCTGGGCAACAGGTCAGTCACCTGTGCAAGTATCTGCCCATAAAACATACATGAGCATATATGAAAACGTGAATTCAGTGAAAATGATGTTAAAAACCAGATTCACATTCCTCAGGCTTCCTTGACAGTTCAGTTGGTAAAGAATCTGCCTGAAATGCAGGAGACCCTGGTTCGATTCCAGGGTCAGGAAGATCCCCTGGAGAAGGAATAGGCTACCCACTGCAGTATTCTTGGGCTTCCCTTGTGATTAGCTGGTAAAGAATCCACCCACAACGTGGGAGACCTGGGTTCAATCCCTGGATTGGGAAGATGCCCTGGAGAAGGGAATGACTACCCACTCCAGTATTCTGGCCTGGAAAATCCCATGGACTGTATAGTCCATGGGGTCTCAAAGAGTCGGACACGACTGCGCGCCTTTCACTTTTCACATTCCTTGGAGAAAGTGTTTCTCTCCTTTCTGTTCATTGCGTCGCCCTCTATGTTGCACGTGTGCTAAGTCGCTTTAGTCGTGTCCAGCTCTTTGTGACCCCACAGACCACAAACCACCAGGCTCCTCTGTCCATGGAATTCTCCAGCCAAGAATACTGGAATGCATTGCCGTGACCTCCTCCAGGGAATCTTCCCGACCCAGAAATCAAACCCAGGTCTCTTAAGTCTCCATGCTGGCAGGCATATTCCTACCACTAGCAACACCTGCTCCTATTAAGAAGAGACAAATTTAACAGCCTCAAATAAACAAATAGATAAGCACACCAACAAAGACAGATTAATCTGTTTAACCACATTCCAACTTTATTACCCTGTATGTGGTTCTTTCTTTTGAGGCTTATTTTTTATTATTATCATAACCTAAGATTGAAGGTTGGCTTGGCTTGCTTTGGGGAGCTCTTCAAAGCTCACAGCCCTATTCAGACAGTCTGTTTTCACACCATCTTTGTTGCCACATGTAAACAAGTAGGATCTTTAAATACATAATTGCTTATATGATGTCATACTACATACTTTTTTTAAATGGAGTTAACCATTAGTTTACATAGAATGTGTTCATGAAATGTATAAAATTAGCAAAAATAGCCAACACATTAATTTAAAACTGAGGATTTAGTAAAGCTATTTCCATAATACACTTTTCTTTTTTTTTTCCCACAAAAAGCACAATCCTACAATGGAATTTTAAATTCATAGGGGTTTCTGTAAAGTCCACAGGGGCCAGAATCATATCTAACACCATTTTACACCTGACATACAATAGGCACTCTGCAAGTATATTGTATGTTGGATAAATGAATGAATCCATAAAGGCATTAAAGGACTTCCTTGGTGGTCCAATGGTTAAGAATCCATCTTCCAATGCAAGGGACATGGGATTGACCCCTGGTGGGGAATTAAGATTCCCACATGCCAGGGGCAACTAAGCCCTCGAGCCACAAATAGAGAGGACCCTGGGCAACTAGAGAAGTCCACTCACGAGCCTGTATGCCGCAGTGAAGACCCAGCGCAGCCAAAATAGAAAATAACGAAATGACTAGTTCACACCTCTGCACGCAGGCTAAGTCGCTTCAGTCGTGTCTGACTCTTTGCAACTCTGTGGACTGTAGCCCACCAGGCCCCTCTTGTCCGCAGGATTCTCTAGGTGAGGATACTGAAATGGGCTGCCATTTCCTTCTCCAGAGGATCTTCCAGATCTTCTGTCTCCTGCCTGGCAGGCGGGCTTTTTACCACTAGTGTCACCTGGGAAGCCCAGAGAGCTTATTATTACTACGTCCTTGCTTTGATGAAGTAAAGCAGAAAGTGGCAAACTTCTATGCAAAGGGCTAGATGGCAAACATTGTAGCCATTGTGGGTCAGGTGGTCCCTGCTGCAGATATTCCAATCACTTTCACAACGATTCAATTCTGCTGTTGTAACACAAAAACGGTCACAGACAATATATTCACAAATGAGCATGACTGTGCTGTGTTCAAATAAAACTTCATCTATAAAGACAGAATTTGGCTAGAAAATCATTCAGATCGCATGAGAACCACTTTCTTATAGTGAACATTCTATTCCTAAAGGCTGGACATTGGTGGACTTGCTAAATTCAGCCACACGTTTTGTTGGGTCAAAAATTGGGCAGGGCATATATAATCATTCCTCACAGCTCCATCACTCCTTACTGAGCGACCCTGCTCCCTGCTAATTTCCATCATGATATAAGGCAGCCATGCAAGCCTCTGAGTTTACATCCTAAACTTTATAGCACAACTGGTTTCCAGGAATGTGGCCCACATCCATAACTGTGCATCCATAACCAGAACATAGGCTCCTCAAGAGCAAGCCCATGACTTTCAACTCTTCACGCTTCATCTACAATGTCGACATCCAATGAACTTTAAATATTTACTGACTGCCTAGTGTTTGATATAGTCATGGTCTCCTAGAAGGGGCTGCAGAAAAAGTTCTAATGGCTGACAAAAGGCTGGGCAAAACACATGCCAGTGGAGAGCAAAGAGAAAAGGGACGTGGTGAGTCACAGGAAAAAGAACAGGACTCACTACAGGACTGAAATGCCAATCTTTCCAACTGTGTCTCAACCTTCTATCTGCTCCCAGGATTTCCCCTGCACATCACAGCAAAGCTGGGCAGAGGGTGGACAACTCAGGACATCTCAACCATGACTACAATGAGGATAAAACCTTGGTTAAAGCTTCAGAGTGCCCTCCCCCAATCACCAGCAACTACTGAAGGGATAAACTGCTGAAATCACAAATGGAATGCTCTCCAGCAATGAAAATGATCCATCTACAACAAAATGCAAAAATATATGCAGGCATCTCTGTAATGCATTGTTGACTGAAGAAGGCTGGACATGGAAGAATACAATCTGCATTATATAATCATGTTATATCTCTCACACGTGCACATGTGTGTGTCACACACACAAAGAAAAACAAGCAAACTAATTTATGTTCTTAGAAGTCAAGAGAATAATTCCCCACCAAGTAGGTCGTGTCCAGTATCGAGTGTCGAGAGGAGGCATGAGGCTGTGGCAAAAATGTTGTTTCTTGGTCTGGCTTCTGGTGACATAAGTGAGCTTAGTCTGAAAGCTGCATTGAACTATACACTTATATTATGCATTATTTTCTTGCATATTATGTTCTATTTCAATAAAAAGCTTAAAAAATAAAATAAAAACATTCCACTACTTGGAAGTGGTCCAGAGAGCCATATGAAGGCCCCACACAGAGCCCCATAAGGCTTCCCCTTCCATCATCCTTCAGAGCCTCTTGCCTCATATGGAGCTCCAACGATCCTTCTCATCATCTCAAAGCATAACCAGACAGTGAGAAAGCCAACTAGATCATTCCGAGATATCTGTAATCCCAGTCTAAGCTCCTTCAAAATGTTAGTGCCCTGCAGAAACTTTACTGCTGTCACTAACTTTCTATTCTAAATGAGAAGTGAGAATATTAAAAAGGGCTCCACCACTCTAAGTGGCTTGCTTAAATATACTTCTTTTAAAATAAGGCTCTGAATAGTTAACTCTAGTTCATAAACATCTACAAAGAAATGCTTCAATACTCAGGGACTACTTGAAGAAGATACCATAAATGAAACGTAACTGAGATTAGAATGTAGAATAGCTAACAGCCACCTTGCAAGAATTACATCGAATTGTGATGAACAGTTGTGTAACTGGCCTTGATATAACTGTAATCAGAACAGAACACACATCTCTAAGAATGCATGTAAAGTTTCAATCAGGTAGTCAAATTACAGGGCTGGGAATCATTCTGAGTCTTTCTAATGTTGATTTTACTATACTAACCTCAACTGGTACCTCAGTGGCATTACTGACTTGATGGACATGAGTTTGAGCAGGCTCCAGGAGTTGGTGATGGACAGGGAAGTCTGACGTGCTGCAGTCCATGGGGTTGCAAAGAGTCGGACACGACTGAGCAACTAAACTGAAACTCAACTAGACATTACCACTCATGTTCTTTTCATATTCTCCTGCAAGTTTCGGTTTAAAAAAATCAGTTAAGACCTTTGATCACATTAGATCACAAAGACTGGTCTACGTGTGAAGGCTGATTAGGAAGGAGGAAGAGCAGTAATCCAATCCCCTGACCTGAGAACAAACATCAGCCACAGTGGGGCAGACCGGCACATTACCAGGAACAGAGAAAGCACGGGAATCCTCTGCTACACGAGGCACGTGCAGAGTGCAAACTCCAATCCTTTATATTCAGATGTTTTTCATATCAGACAAATTCATATTACAGGTCCGTCCATTAAGCAAATCATTGCCTAAATGTAATTGTACTTAACTAAATGATTCTGCCATAGAGTTTATACATGTTCTAAAATGCCTCTCAGGAGAGAATATCCTTAATTTTAGGAACTGCATGCCCAAGAATCGAGGATAAAAACATCATGATCTCTTAAACTTACTTTCACGTGTTTCAGCAGGAAAATGTGGAAACCTGAACACACACACAATATCGCAAAATGCTAACAAATGTTAAATGTAGGCAGTGGACACACAAAACTTGCTGCTCATCCTTTAACTCTTCAGTAAGTTTGAAATATTTTGTAATAAAAAGACACATGGAAAGCTTTACTCACCTTTCAAGTGGATGGCCTTCTTTCTTCTAATCAAAAGCGAATGGCTAAATACGCCCAGAGGCACACTGAGGGATGTTCATGCTGTCCTCACCCTGCAAGAAGAAGCAAACCAGCATGTCACCATCAGTGATTTTTATTAAGTTAATGCTATTTCATTGACACAATGTTCTTAATCTGTGTCGAGCCTATAGATTAAAATATTGTTGTAATTATTTTTTAGGCAAGGAGAAAAGTAAAAGCAGAGAAAAACGATCCCATCGAACAACCACTGGCCTCACCCACTCAAGGAATTTCTGGAACAAAGGAATTCCTCAGTAAATTTCTTTTAATTCACATAAATTTCAGGGCAGTGATGTAACCCAAACTCTACTGGAACAAAAACTGAGGCTTTATTAAGGACCTGAACTTGACTCTGACTTGGTATTCTGAGGCTACACTTGGAAGGCACTTACTTACCTCGCAGAACCACACGAGACCTGCTGCACCTCCAGGCACCGTCCCTCCCAGCAAAGGCATCCAGGACCGGTCTATTACTACAGCCTGCAACACACGCTCCCTCGCCCACGGTGCTCCCACGGCGGCCGAGGGGCCTGCCGGTCACAGGCCTGATGCCTCCACCACACCTCACGTTATCTACTACATGTGATCTTGCTACAGCCCTGTGAGGCAAGGGGTGTTTCCTGAGTGCATTTTCCAGAGAAGGCAGATAAGTGTCAGAGATGACACAGGGCATTCAACTAGACAACACCAGACGTGAAACTGCCGCTTGGATCCTCTGACCCCAGCTCAGGGCTTATCTCACTCTGCAGGCTGGCCCCACCCTCCCCGCTCCACCCTCCACACAGCAGCATCCCGAAACCAA
>SJXQ01006776.1:268575-286692 GCA_006408695.1 Aepyceros melampus | reverse complement strand
ACACACCCCCTAAGAGTATCTATGAATAATCATTCTTAATAGTACCATGAAGATTGTACTCATGATCACCAATTACTGAGAGTAATTATACTTCCCTTTGAAACACAATAACCCTTAATGTATTTTTGACATATATATATATATATATATATATATATATATATTTCATTTTTCTCCCTTCTTTTTCAAGAGGGCACACTATTGGCCAAAGGAAGTAAAACAAGCCTCACATGGCACCCCAGGTAATTTTCATCTCTGCCACAACAGACAATTACCACTCGCGGTTGAGATTTTTCCATTCATTTTTTATAAAAGGCAAAATATAGTAAAATACAACGGCACAGACACTGACTGTTCTGCCAGTAAAGATGGAAGCAGTGTCAAAACTACTGCTGGGGGCAAGGCAGTAGCCCTCCCTGACAGCCGCAAGTGGCCTTTCATCTGCTGGTCACCAAAATGCTGCAGGCAATACACAAAGGTTTAGAGGTCACGAGGTCTGCCGTGTGACAGTGCTGGTGTCCAAAAGCCAAGGACCCCCTCCCCCGGTGTTCAGTCCTGCCTCCTCCACTCACTAGCCTGATTGAAAACTGAGAGAACCTCCCCGAGCAGCCACCTCTCCTGTGGGGTGGAATACCTGTTCACAAGGATGTTGAATGTTGAGGCTCACGACAGAGAGAGGATGTGACTCAACGGCCCACAGACAAGAGCACCTGGAGCCCAGGAGCACTGACCAAGAAAAGCGACACGAAACCAAGTGGAGAAGCATGAGGCGCCTTTGGGAGCAACAACTTGACTCGCAGATTTGGGGGAAGGAAGGACAAGCACATGAATCCGTGATACTGTTAATTATGAAACACATCCGCATTGCGAAGTGCATGCAATCGGTGCATGAATTTCTAAGCTAAAACACCTACCCTTACTTGCCTCGTTCATTTCTAGTTACACTCTGACATGTGGAGGAAGAGAGCAAGGGCTGCAATCTCTCTCTTTCCTTAAAGATGGCCTTGGGAGAACGTGGCAAGCTGGCGGGCTTTCAATATCACAGTACACCCAGAAAACTCCTAACGGTCTCTGTTTCAGAGTATTCTCTTCAAACTTCAGATCTCTGCCAGATCTAGGTACATGTAAGATGGAGTCTAGATACATACAATCCCATCTATACCACACACCCTGGTGTGTTACTACAGACCCTCTCTGCTCTGCACCCTCCATTCTCCCCATCAGAGATAACCCACTAGCCTGAATTCCGACTTACTCCTTTGCTCCTCTCATGGTTTTATCACATCTGTATTCTCAATATATTGTTGCGTTCTGCCTGGTTTTAATTAAGTGTGAAACAAAGGAAAGCAGGACTGTCTTCAGACTCGCCTCTTGAGATTTTGACTTTGAGATTCATCCCTCTTGCCTCCTGTGACTGTAGCTGATTTTTCGCCACCATATTGCTCTCACTCTGTGACTTTACCCACAATTTACTGCTCTGTTCTATTGCTGAGGATCATCTGGGGATTGTTCGGTTTTTGCTATTAAGAATAATGCTGCCATTTAGATTCTAGTGCTCGTCCCCTGGTGCACACAGCAAGAGTTTCTCCAGGCCGTATCCCTAGAAGAAGAGAGCAGGGCTTGGGATCACATACATTCAGCTTCTCAGAAATGCCAGGTCGTTTCCCAAAGTAGCTGCCACAATTGACTATTTAGCCACCCTTCCCGTCTCTCTCCAAATAAGAGGCTTGCTTGTTTTGCTAATCACCAGCAAAGCTTTCAACCAACAAAAGGGAAAGCTTTTCCTATTTGCAGCATCGCCGCTACAAATAAACAGTACTCCAAAGTAGTGACCCAGACAGCTGGAACATATTAGTCATAGGACAGACTTCGGAATAACGAGGCAGGCCCAGCCGGCAGCACACACTGCCCACACTGGATTTCTAGACTTATGTTAAATTCAGAGGTTGTCTTCTTCCCAGTGGACTCGCAGCTATGGTCCCCGCTTACTACTGTCAACGTGAAGGGGGAAAAAAATAACTCACATGCAGTCTAGCCAAATTCAAGTTTAAAGTGAGGAGTCAAATCATTTCAAAGAAATAGTGTATTGCTGTTTTGTGTGTGTGTGTGTGTTTTTTTTTTTTAATACAGAGTTGCCTGTGTTTTTACATAGTCTCCTAAAAACTCCTAGGTATTCTCTAGACAAAAAGACATTCTATTTAGGTTTAGTTATTTCAATGTCTTAGGTGGAGATAGTAATTTTGTGACAATTTAATCTGTATTTCCAGTAAAATCATAGTATCAAACATTTCTGTTGGCATTAAGTTTAAAAAATGAGCAATTCTTTCAATCTGGGCAGGAAGGAGAGAAGAAAGTGAAGTCACTCAGTCGTGTCCGACTCTTTGAGACCCCATGGACCACCAGGAGCCCACCAGGCTCCTCGGTCCCTGGGATTTTCCAGACATGAATACTGGAGCAGGTTGCCAGGAGAGAAGAAAGGCTACTCTAAATTTCAAGGAGGCTTTTATCATGTCACTGAAAGAAACAATGGTGTTAGTGACCAAAATGGGGTTGTTTCAACTCAATCTCTTTCCAGTTCTTGTCTCTTTACAATCATTTCTGCCTGTGAGGCAGCAACTACTGCTACACCCATTTCACAGATGGCAGAAACCGAGGCACAGAAAGCAGTTAGGTCGTGCACAGCACACAGCTGATAAGTGGTAGAACAAGGATTTGAACCTGGTTTACCGCAGAATCCACATTCTAACCACTACTCCCAACAGCTTTGTCAGCCTCCTAAGACTAGCTAGAAGGCCCTGTCTGCCATGGTGACAATAACTGTAGCTACCAGTTACAAAGCATCAACCACGTGCCACGCACTTGCTAAGTGCTCTCTTGTGTTATTTCTATCCCCACATCTCCACCAGCCTGTATTACTCCTATTTTACAGCTGAAGAAATCTACACTCTAGGAGTTTACATAACTTGGCCAAAGTCACAAAGCCAATAAAGACAATGGTTGAGACACCACTTGAACCTTGTCTCTGACTTAAAGTTCATGTTCTTTCAACTGTGGACTTTCTGGACAAAATAAAAGACCTGATCCCAGGGCTTGGGGGAGACAATTGTTGACCATGGGTCTTAGGAACAGCCCCCATGAAGGAAACAGATGCCACAGAGGGAGAAGATGTGCCAGCTTTCTTGGCACCTGGCAGGCAGCAGCTGTCTTGGCTCGATGACAGGCACTGAGGCAGAGTGGTCTCCAATAAGAGCAGCAAGCATGGTCAAAGATCCAGCGGTCACACTGTGCAAGTCAAATGGCCGCTGCACACAACATTTCCATCTGTAAAATGGGGTTTCTATTTCAAAGGGTTACTGTGAAGATTTGAGGCTCCAATATCACTGCAGATGGTGACTGCAGCCGGGAAATTAAAAGACGCTTGCTCCTTGGAAGAAAAGTTATGACCAACGTAGGCAGCATATTAAAAAGCAGAGACATTACTTTGCCAACAAAGGTCTGTCCAGTCAAGGCTAGTCAAGGAAATCAGTCCTGAATATTCACTGGAGGACTGGTGTTGCAGCTGAAACTCCAGTGCTTTGGCCACTTTGTAGTGAGTCACTACACAGAGCAACCAGAGTAACATATTTCTTAAAATCAAAAGGCTCAGTCTTGTGTTGGTTCTAACATTTGATCCAGAGTGGAGGAGGAGACCTGCTAAGGGGCAATTTTCCAAAAGAAGGGAGCCAGCAAGGGGCAGAAACACACTATGAAGTGTTTGAAGAGAATAATAGAAGCGGCCACTGCCAATGTTTTCTCAATATATACCATGGACGACCTTCTACGTTCTTCTTTAAAACCTTTGTTCATGGGGACTTCCCTGGTGGTCCGTGGCTAAAACTCCCAGTGCAGGGGGGGCCCGCATTCAATCCCTGGTCAGGAAACTATAATAGATCTCCCATACCACAGCTAGAGATCCCACCCGCCACAGTGAAGATCAAGGATCCCACACGCTGCAGCTAAGACCCAGAGCAGCCAAAGAAATAAATAAATTTTTTTAACGTATTTTTTTTTATGAAGCGGTTTTTATTTTTTCTTTTTAAATTTTTATTCATTTGTTTGGCTGCCCTGGATCTCCTTTGCTGTGTGCAGGCTTTCTCTAGTTGCGCTGAGCAGGGGGCTGCCCTCTGGTTGCAGCGGCTTCTCTTGTTGTGAAGCACGGGCTCTAGAGCGCCAGCTCAGGAGTTGTGGCGCAAGGGCTTAGCTGCCCTGTGGCATGTGGCATCTTCCCAGACCAGGGATCGAACCAGTGTCTCCTTCATTGCAAGGCAGATTCTTAACCACTTGACCTCCAGGGCAACCCTAAAAAAATAATCTAAAAAAAAAAAAAAAGAAAAGAAAACCTTTGCTCACTAACCCTGAGAGAAAATACTATAATATAGATCCCTATTGAACAGATAAGAAAACCAACTCAGAGGTGAAATGACAGGCCCAAAGTCACTGAACTTGTCAACGAGTATAATCATGGCTCACAGCATATATACAGTAGGGATTCAACAAATATCTACTGAACACAGGCTCTGCACTGTAAAAACAGAAGACACCACTTACCTCACAAGGGTTTTATGAGGGTAAAATGAGACCATGTGTATAAAGTTCCAAGCTCAGGCCTTGACCTTGGAATGTACTGTGTACCTGGGCAATAATGCTGACATAGAAAGTCAGGCACAGTAATCAGATGGAATAGGGATGTGATACTGATGTGGGTCAAACAAACATCATAAAGGACAACAGAGACACAGATATACCTAACAGGCAGCAAATACATGCATGAAAAGACGTTCAACATAATCACTAAAGAAATAAATGCAAATTAAAATCACAATAAGAGACCATTACACATCTATCAAAAGAGCTAAATTTTAAAATCTGGCAATATAAAATGCTGACAAAAACTCAGAGCAACTAGGATTCTCACACATTGCTGGTATGATGAGTAATCACAAACAGTGGCATACCCATATTGTGGAATACCACTTAATAATAAAAAGGGACAAGTGATTGATACACACAGCAACATGCATGAATCCCAAATGCATTATGCTAAGTGAAAGGAGCGAGTCTCAAAGGGATAGACTCTACAAGTCCCACTTGCATGACTTTCTGGAAAAGGCAAAACTATGGTGACAGAGAACAGATCAGTGTTGCCAGGGGGAGAAGAAAGGTTTAACTACAAAGAGGCAAGCAGCACCAGGGAGTTTGAGAGGTGCTGGGTTATCCTCTACTCCGTTTATATGCATGTGTTAAAACTCGTAGAACTACATGCTCCAAAAAAGAGAACTTCGCTATTGGTAATTTTTTTTTTTCATTATTAAAGAATGAAATTGTTACAATAGAAATTCTTAGCTATAGGAAAGAATTGGTAAGTCCTGGTGAATGGATACTTGACACTTGGTTTGTGGTGACGGAGGGGACACATGAAAGCCAACAGCTCTGCAGCTCCTTGCAGAGGGAACAGCGATGGTTCAGGAGACCACGAAGAGTCAGTGTGTGAGGAGGGGTCAACACAGAAGCTCTGAGGGGTTCCAGCCTTGCTCTAACCTTGGTTCCAGCCTGATTTCACTAACTGATGACTGCTGAATTACACAAGCCGCATCTCCTCCCTGAGCCTTTTAATTCTAGCATGAGACAACAAGGCAAATGATCTTAAAGGTTCATTCCACCACCAACACTGCAAAGTCAGTTTGTTTTTAAGCTACCAAGTCTGGGAAGACAGCAGGAAAAATAAGTAAAATTTCCAGATACAGAAAAACGGCTATGCACCCACACAAACACTATCAGGGACCAAAATAATGAGACAACCACAGATGAGTGTGGATGGTGGAGTGATGGTGGTGGAAGTAACCAACAGCCGGCAAGAGACCAGAGGAGCCTGAGAATACTATTGTTTGCAAGTAGAAGAAGGGGAAGAGAAGTGCATGCGGGTGGAATATAGGGGGGAGCTGGAACAACTCAGTGACCAAATGCTGAAAGAGTTAAGAAGAATGAGGACTGACAAGACAGCAAAACTAGACAGATCAGAGATCAACAGAGTGAGTGTTCAACCCCCTGTCCCCCAACAAAGTAAAACACTACCACACAAGACTTGCTCCTTGTCTGAATTTACTTGTGTCCTAATTGTTTTACCCTTGCATTTTCAATCTCATTCTACCTTCATCTTTGCTGTCAGAAGCCCAAAGTTTAATTTAAACATGTAGGCGTGGTTCCCTTGTAATAGCCCACTTCAGAGGCTGCAATTTTCAAATTTTAGATATTCCTGGAAATCAGCAATGTGACTATTGAATGCTAGCAAGCCATTTTCTTATGCTGCATAAGTTTATGCAATGACTCCAGAATTTCAGAACAGGAAAATTAAAATATCATTTTTAAAGGATTTAGTAGAATGTCAAGAGCACAGCTTAAAAAGGACTAAGATTTTATTGTTGTCACTATATTGGCTTGTGAAGCAGGAAAATTGTTTGAATTGAATCATATTCCCAAACTGACCAACTGAAACGAGGCAACTTCTTCACTTCTGCCCAGAACAAGCCTCAGAACCCCCACCTCTGCAGCCAGTCTTCCCTTTTAATGATCATAGGTGAAAACATCAGATACAACCCGGTTCTCCCAGTTATAGAAGAGGAGAAAGAGCAAATGACTTCAGCTCAAAATCTGGTCTCTTCCACCACTAAAGTGAAATGAAAGTCGCTCAGTCGTGTCCGACTCTGAGGTCTCATGAAGCCCACCAGGCTTCTCTGCCCATGGAATTCTCCAGGCGAGAATATAGTGGAATGGGTAGCCATTCCCTTCTCCAGGGCACCTTCCTGACCCCGCAATCAAACCTGGGTCTCCCACATTGTAGGCAGATTTTTTACCATTTGACCACTGGGGAAGCCCTTCCACCACTAACGACTCACTAACTTTGGGCAAATTTCTTCACTCCTTATCTCCCTTTCTGCATCTACAAAGAAGGGGCCATCATCATTGTGTGCTCCCGTCCAGTAATCAGGCTACAGCCCCTCGCACCGGATGAGATCATGTCTGCAGAGGCACTTAAGGAGAACACAAATAGAAGACAAGTATGAGGTGTCATTACTGCCATCCTGTGTGGGGTGGGGTGGGAGGGCAGGTGAATATATTTCACACAGCACATCCCAGCTGCCTCTTTTAAGTGAACCATATGCTTCTCCTCCATCACAGCTGGCTGTTGAGCAGATGCTGGAATCGATACAGGCAGAAAGGTGGGGAGGAAGAACGCTTCAGTTACCCAGCCTCAGTCCTCTTGGTTTGAGGAAGATAAAAAAGTAATTTGTCATCCATGTATATTTCACTAATCTTTTTTGAGAACCTTCAATGTGTCAGACACCAGGCTAGGCACAAAGAAGCATGAGGTTTTTTTTTGTTTTTTTTTTTTTTTTTTTTTTTACGAAACAGGCTGTGCTCTCAAGCATGTTCACTCTGGAACAGCTAAGTAGCCCATCACAACCCAGTGCGCTTGGTGGCATAGCAGAGGCAGGCATAGAGGAAACCCCAGCCCAGACCATAGAGTGGGTTAGAAGGGCAGGGCTCCTCACTTGACTCTGAGTCTTGAAACATGAGAATAAATGAGATGAGTCAAGCAGGGGAAAGGCATTCTGAGTGGGCAGAAGGCGTGGAAGCAGGACCCACTGAGGAAGGGACCCTCTCATACCTGAGAGGATGGCAAGGACCATCAGGGGGGACTCACACTCAGGCCTTCTCCTGAGGGCAATGGGAACCATGGACATATTTAAGCAGGACTCACAGGGCGACCCTTGCAGGTGAGGAAAAGGACCGTGACAACAGTTGGGAGAATGGAATGAAGGCAGGGCAGGAGGTGGAGGGCTGCACGTACAGAAATCCAGGCAAGCAGCAATGAGGCCTTGGGAATACAAGAGCTGGTAAGGAGATAAAGTGACCTTGCTTTGGGGCTGGAGGGACACAGGGGTAACAGGGCAGGAACTGCTGACACCTCCTTGGTTCTGTCGTAATGACCTAGAAGAGAATGGTCTTTTCACAGGATACTAGAGAAGGGCAGACTTGGCGGGCAAGGTGAGTTCACGTTGTACCGTCATTTTATACATGCCTTCACGTATCTGGGGTCACTCTGTACATCTGTGACCAACCAAAAGTCTTCAACATTTACCTGCCTTTTTGAACTCCTACAGGCAAGATGGAACGTCTGGGCAAGAACTCAATTCGGTGCTCTTACCTTCAGGAGCCAAAATAGGTATGGCCCTTGCATCAGACTTGACGCTCAGAGAGGTTAAGTGGCTTACTTCAGGCCACACAGTTAGCAAAAGAGGGGACTTCGCTTTAATCCTGGGTCGTATGCTTCCAGAAAGTCAGTTTTTCACCTAGAATACTGCCCTGCCTCATTAAGGGCCTCGTCATCCGACTCACATGTAATAAGAGCTCAACAGTCTTGCTCCGTGGCCGTGTTACTCTTCTTTTGCCACTCCTTTCCGACAAGAGTCCAGGCCTGAACTACCTCCTTCCAGTTCCTGGAAACACTGTTCCCACTGCTGAGCTCAGGCTCAACTGTCCTGTCAGCCTACAGAGTTCAGCCCCATCCTCATGCTCATTAAAGCTCATCCCAACAGTTACTTCTGATAACCAGCTACCCTGTGGCTCTGCAAACGCAGGGAGAATGTTCTGATTTCTGCAGGAGCTATTTCTGAATTCATCTGTCCTATCTTACATCATGGCACTAAAATCCTCGAGGGTGGTCCTGATTTTACACATATTTGTATCACTGGCTAAACCCAGCATGATATTTCTCCTCCTCCTTGCTCTCCTATCTGTGCCAGGATTACCTCTGGGATGAAGAGAGGGCCAGGCCCTGGAGAAGGAGGCACAGAGCTTATCTGGAGCCTGTCACTCACCTAGCACTGTCTTAGGCACCAGACAGCAAGGTCTCTGAACTTATAGTCCAGTGGAAACAGGATATTTAAAATAATAATAATAACATACGTACACCAAAACACATCAAACAAACATCCATCAAAATTGAGGGCTGGATTCATTATATTATTCTGTTTTCTAGTTGTTCAAAATAACTGAAAAGCCTCTACTCCCTGGGGAAGGAACTAGTCAGTCAGATTGACTCATTTACACAGAGAAAATCTTACTGTAACTTGTTTTATTTTTAACACCATATTTCACAGGGTGGGGAAAGAAGCAATCAGGGGAAAGAAAGAAATGCATACACGTAGATGATATGAACTTAATCCAACAATAAAATGAGGTTCTCAAGTCACTCTAGACTTTCCTCATTTCCACCTCCACATCCTCTAAAATGGTAAATGATAAAAGAAAATAACAGAAAACTATCATCACTTTCTAGTACATTTTGGCCTCAGGAGAGGAAGGGCTATTATCAATCACTACCATTTACTCTACATCTGCGATGCGCTGGGTGTTTACAGACACGACCCCATCATGACTCTGTGAGATGAGCCTTATGTCCCCATTTTACAGATGGGACAATTAAGATTCAAATAATTCAAGTCATTGGATCAACATCCTGCTGTCAGAGGTGGCAGAGCAGGCACCCAAACCCATCTCTGCCCAGACTCAAAAGCCCTGATTTTACTTTCATTACACCGCGCTGTGTGCCTTCCAATAGTCGATATTCCCTTTCATTTTTCATAAACATCTGGGCTCCACAAATGAGTGAATCTGAAAATCTCCACCAGGCAGTTTAGTAAATTAAAAAATCCAGGAAACTACAGTCTTGAAGTATACAGTGTCAGAAATAGTACTTCCAAATGTTAACTCAAAGTAATAAACAAAATTGAGTGGTAAAGAACTCAACTGTACAATCCTCTACAGTCATAACAGAAATACCATGTAACTATTTTAAACAGCCATAACATCTGAAGGGATCTTAAAGATGCAACTGGCAATAAATTGATGAGAGGGAAAAAACAAATTCTTAAAGTCACTTTCTAATACTATCTATCTTTAAACATTTCTTACTGTGGACCGTGTACAAAACTCACCCTCTACATGTCAACAGAGGAATAAGACAAACCAGAGCCTTTGTGAGCAGGCTGAGATTTTACTATTTACTGAATTCTCAAAAATTAAGAATAGCATTAAATTTGAAATACAGGCTGCTGTTTATTCCAGTAGTAGTCGCATTAAGAAGTCTGGAAATGAAATACAAATTAGAAAATGCAACAATCAAATTTATCTATATATTAATAAATTTACTCCTAAAATAGAGACCTTGAGGTCTGCACTTTCTCCGTCACTTCTTCCCACACAGGCTGGGTATCAGGACCTAAACTACTCTGACCACACGTCCCAAATAATAAGGAACCAGAGCCCCTTCTACCAGGTGGACCCCAACCTCCTCCATCCCACCTCTGAGAAAGGGAAGTGGCCCCTCGCAGGAATCTGCATAGGCCAAGCTGCTGAGCAAGGAGACTCGAGGGTCCAACCTCAGGAAACGTACACATACATACAGGTCAGGCAGAGGCAATAGGGAAGGAGTCAGAGAAGGAGCAATCGGGAAGATCAGAGAACAGGAATACACGGAGTCCCCAAGAACCGAAGAAGTAAAGGAAATGAAAGAAAGGCACTCCCTGACAGTCAAGAAGGAAGACAAGGAAGCTTTTGCCTAGATACCTGACATGCTGCCAGGTAAGTGAGCCACACTCAAAAGTTTAATGATACAAAAATACCCCAATTATCTCTTTTTCCTAAAGACACATCCCTAATTATATCTTGTATTTTGAATCAAAGAATTGATTCAGCCAATATTACAGTTATTCTTTGAAGTAGAATATTTGACTGATGGTCTCTTTGGACCGTCAGTCTCTTTTGCATACAAAAATTATATGACTGAGGATTAAACATGTATATTATTTCATTCCAGAGATCACCTATTAAAATTGAGGACCTTTTAAAATCTGTTCCACAACTCTACAAATCCATACACATACATATCACTAAAAAGACCAGGAGAAATGACAAAACTTAATTGAACAAAAAGAAAGAGTATGCAGTAAGGAAACAGACCTTTGGTATAAAACTATAATTCACAATGCTAGGATTTCCCTGGTGGCCCACTGGCTAAGACTCTATACTCCCAATGCAGGCGACCTGGGTTTGATCACTGGTCAGGGAAATAGATCCCACAAGAGTTCCCATGTCACGACTGGAAAAAAAAAAATCTTGAGTGCCACAACTAAGGCCCAGTACAGCCAAAAAATAAAACAAAATAAATATATATTTTTTAAATCCACAATGCTATCAGTAAACTCATGAACAGGGTTCAGATATATCATTTGTCTTGAGAAAACATGAGCAGCATAAGCAAACAGCCTTGACTGGCCTCATTTAAACCATGATTAATTACAGTTAACTGTTATCTAGCCTGCAAAGTGCAAAACATTTCACTTCTTTTCCCACAGAACAGGAAACTAACCTCAATTTCCCACTTCTCCAGAAATTACCTCAGATGTCATTGCAGGGTGACCAGACACCACTAAGCCAGGAGCCCACCGAACAGAGTCGGGGAGAGTCTGCTGCCCTATATTCTCCACCAGACCTACCCTACCACACTGATTTTGAAAAATATGTAAGCTTAAATTAAAAGGGCTTGTGGGATACACACAGCCTGCAGCCCAGACCCTAAGTTCCCCTCCAGACAGAGAGACAGGCTCACTGAAGAGCAAACCCCTTACATAAACCCTATCTATGTATCCAGAAAGGGTTCAAATGAGACTTTCAGCAGCTAAGGCTGAGTTGAGGAAGCAGGGCTACTGCCAGATTTTTCCCTCTTGAGGTACTGACAGGCAAAGCTAGCAGGGCAAAAGGTATGAAAACATCAGGCTGTTTTCCAAGAACCTTGACAGGCCTCACTCAAGGTTGCTGCCAAGTTCGCTGATGAGACCACTCAGAAGTAGTATGAAACTGCTCTCTTGACCTCAGGCAAATACTAAAACTTTCAGCTGAACACTGTTGAAAGTACTTGGGTGTTTTTCACGTCTGTGAGGTAGGCATTTCCTGGACCAAACTTGGACGTGGTAGCCCTCTAACAAAACTGATCACAAAATGGCACAGATTTTTCTTTCTTTTTTTAAAGTCTATTTAAAGATGATTCACTCCAAGAAATTCACAGCAGCAGCATTCTTCACACTAAAAGGTAGAAGCAACATCCCAGAAGCAATCCCAGCCTCCACCAACAGACAAACAGAAAGGTACAGTGTCTACATACAATAGGAAACTTTAAGCCTTAAAAAGAAGGTAAATTCTCATATATGCTATAGTATGGGTGAATCCCAAAAACATGCTACATGAAATAAGCCATATATAAGGACAAATACGGTCTTATTTCACTTATATGAGGTACCCAGAATAGTCAAATTCATAGAGCAAGTAGAATAGTGGTACCAGAGGATAGAGGGGGGAGGGAACGGAAAGTTATTATTTAATGGGCACAAAGTTTCAGCTTGGGATGATGAAAACATTCTGAAGACAGACGGTAGTATTGGTTGTACGTCAGTGTGAATGTCCTTAATGCTGCTGAATTGTACACTCAAAAATGGTTAAAATGGTAAATTTTAAGTTATATATATTTTACCATAATTAAAACAGAATAATAAATAAAAGATGTTTGTACTTTTTAAAAGCAAACTATAGATTTGCTTAGTCACATCTTAGAAATATATTTTAGACCTATACAAATACAATATATAGACATATATTTCTGTTTATTTGAGGATCCAATGCAATTGTCTCCAGTTACCATTCTTGGCTGAACTCCCATCTTTGATTTTAACGTAGAAGGCCAAAGAGCAGAACGCTTTCTTCAAACGTCATTCCTGGCATTCGTGAACAGGCATGTGATCAGTGCCTGCTCAGGTTACACATCAGCATGGCAGCATCAGCAATAGGGACAAGGCACATCCTTCAGACAGTTGCTGTTAACATCCAAAGACTCATTTCCAAATGCTGGTGAGCATTCCAGAAGGATACTTCAGAAGAAAACACTCCTCCACCCAAAGGCAAACCATGTGATGCCCAAGGGATTCTGTCATGTACCTACACACGATGTTCCAAGACGGGATGGGAAGGCTGGTTATTACATATCTGAAAAGGCTGTTTGCATAAAAGGAAATTCTAACACTGCACTTTGCAGATAACAGCAGTGACACAGGACACTTACTAACAATATCAAAGAGCCTGCTTGCTGACAACCCAGGGTTGCTTGCAGGCAAAGTAGTCGATTGTTGGGAACTGAGCCGCCTGAAGGAGCAAACATTTCTCACATGTTACCTCCGTAAAGATTCTTTTGTCATTCTTCCCCAGGGGAGATGCTGAAATTGGTGTGCAGGTAATGAAAGCTGAGATGCAGATGGAGATTTGGAGAACAGCTTTGTTATCTTAAAAGCCAATTACGCTGCTCCACCGCCACACTTCCAGAGCCCAGGCTTAGGAATGCGCTATTCTCTCAGCTGGCCGTGGGAAGCAGCAATCACAGGCCAAAATATCAAAGGAAAATGTGTAAGATTTTATTTCTGCTTCTGAGATCATCCAGACATATTCTCCTCTGCGAACCACACTCAGCCAGGGTGAGGGATAACTTCAAAGGAAACTGTAATATCACCAAGGAAATCTTTATGTCCAGGAGTTAAAAGAGGAAAAGCCAGTCATTGCTCCAAAGTTCAGTAAGTTGGATACAAACTACCCCTTACAGCATCTTAGATGGACAGCTAGCCAAAATAATAAAAACAATTCCAAAACCAAACCAAATAAATAACAAAATAAATGAATAAAAGCCTTGCTCCTACCTCCTCCACCTCAGCTGAAAGTCAACATCTACCCAGGTTCAAAAATATTCACAATACTGATCATACATGTTGAAAAATGAAGTTCCTGTGGCATAATGTCAAACTGTTATAATTTTTCATATTAGCATTGTTAATAACATTTATAAAATTTCAGATTTATAGTCTGTATCTCAGAAGTCAATTTTAGAAACAGTGATATTTAGATTTTAACATTTCCATCCCTGGGTATTTGGTCAAAATGTTTATTCAATGTGCACATCTAGTATTTACAGAAAAAATGGGAGGGAAACATATCCAAATAGCAGTATTAATAGTTATCTCTGGGTGATGGGATAATGAAGGATATTCTTTCTGCTTATATATTTTCTAAATGGAAGAGGAGCAAAAGGAGTCAGGGAGAAAGGGAAAGAACAGGCTAAGATGGGGAGAGGAGGAGAAGGAAGAGAAGGTGAAAAAGTTTTTCTAAAAAGAGAAGCCAACTTAGGTTAAAAGGCAAGTAAGTGGCAAGCAGCCTTGAACAGCCAGCACAGGCCGCCCCCTGCCTCCAGCAGTCACCTTCATGTGGACTCTGATATTAGCTGTGCCCCTAGTGATCCTGCCCTCAAAGCCACCCTTCCCAGGGACTGCCTTCCTGAAGGTTTTAGCCCAAACTGCTAAGAGTCCATGTGACCGCATTTTTTTCTGACTTGGGCCCCTGACTTGCTGTCGTCTGTGGTGTTTGCCACTGTGTGGAGGAGTGCTTCATTCTTAGGAATCATCTAGCTTCAATCCCTCTTGGAGCCTGGCGAAGCCTGGACTGGGACCTGTGCGTCCTGACTCCCTGACGGGCATCTTATCCACTCAAGTGCGTGGTCGTCAGGCCCATCTCGACTGCTCTGCCTGGAGAGGGACCCCTGACAGCAGAGACCCACATGCCTTCCCGTGTGGATCCCAGGAGCTGGCCTGCTCGCACACGGCAGAAGCTCCCAGAGTTTGGCCAAGAATGCAGCCCTTTCACACGCTCACCAAATGACAGTCTGACTGGCTCTCAATACCGGGACAGGCAGCCCCACTACCAGAGGCAGTGATTCAATTCCCCTTCCTCAAGAAACCTGCTGCCCGTTTGCCTTTGAAGGAATCAAGCTTTCCTGAAGCTTTGTGGGGCCACCAATTTGAAATGCAGGCTGGTGTTGGGCGCAGACCTGCTTGGAAGAGCTGTCCCTGGGTGACTGGGAGCAGCCACACTACTGCCTCGTCGAAAAGATGCCCATCTGGGAGTCCGGACGCACAGGTTCCAGTCCAGGCTTTGCCAGGCTCCAAGAAGGGATTGAAACGAGACGATTTCTAAGAATGAAGCACTCCTCCACATGGTGGCAAAGACTACAGAGGAGAGCAAGTCAGGGGCCCAAGTCAGAATGAGGCAGGGCCCACGAGAGGCGACGGTGAACAAGAGGCGATTCCGATGAGCTGCTGGCCACGCTTGTGACAACTCGAGCACTGAGAACAAAGCCAGAAGGGAGAGAGTGCCCCACTCCCCGTATGACGGTGCCTTCACCAGCCTTTCACCCGCAGAACCTCACACTGCAGTGGAGAAGGGAAGATGGTCTAACAGGAAGGCGTTATCAGGAAACTATCTCAGTGACTTACCTCAAGCTCGCCAGAAAATCAGAGATTTGGGGTCAAGGATGTAGCCAGTAACGGGCATAACAGACAGAATCTGACTTCACAGGTGGTTGATCGTGCCTGTTAAGGAGTCACTGTTTTTATAGTCCTCTTATGAGTATTCATAAAACTTAATGAGAGAGTCGACATGGCTTGACTATTTTGCTAGGATACTATACGCTGGTTAAAGAGCAAGAACCATATCTGCCTAGTTCATCCCTGTGCACCAGCCCCTGGCTGGGCTCCTGGCTCATAGCAGGCACCCAGCCAGCGTTTTCTGAAGACTGTATTTCTCACGAATGCTGTATAGAACTCTTGATACATAACAATGTGTTCTGGAAAACTTTCTACAAATATTCCTCTGGTGATCTTCTTTTTAAGGGTTGCCAGGTATTCCATTATTTGGATATATGTCATTTGCTTAACCAACCCCAAACTGTTGTATACTAGCTTTTCAGCTTTTCACTATGACAAACACCTCTGTGATAAATAGTAGTCTTAATTATTTCTTAAAATAAACTCCTCGAGTAGAGTTGCTGAATCAAATAACTCAGTATTAACGCCTTTCCTCTTAGAAGTTACCCTCATCTTGAGGGCCAACTGTCATGAACTCTATTATTTGGGTCAACTACTGTGGAAGTCTCAAGCAGAGGAGTCTCCTAAGGCAGGAGACGCTGACATCAACAGCCAAAGCCC
The DNA here is from genome assembly GCA_006408695.1 of Aepyceros melampus. NCBI lineage: Eukaryota > Metazoa > Chordata > Mammalia > Artiodactyla > Bovidae > Aepyceros > Aepyceros melampus. The sequence goes on along the minus strand of SJXQ01006776.1, from coordinate 270,517 downwards.
TACAGTGTCCTCTCTAGAGCTGTGTACCCATCAGACCCAGAAATCTGAGAAGCAGCATCTGCTCAAGTGGTCTGCTCTCCTCCCGAGGCTCAGCCTTCGGCTCAGTGGAGGACAAAATCAGACTGCAGCATCACACACGCCTCCCCTACTCCTCTCCCAGTGAGTGGCTGGTCTTCCACGATGCTACTTCATCTTTTGCTTCTTTTTTCTCAGAGGAATAACTGAATGCGTTCCCACCGTAAGACATAGCAATGTCAAGTCCCAGATAACTGTACTGAGGCTCTCAGCCTGAGTCTGCCTCCCCGCTTTAGGCAAATTACATCTCATTAGTTCCTCTAAAAGGGGGGCAGACGGCAATAAGGAGAAGCTCTCAACGGCCCAATTCTATCTTTTCATCCACTTTCATAAAAATAAACCTTTCAGAGCTCTTCCCAGTGGACTTAATGAAAGCTTTAGACACTCTTGCCAGAAAAATGCACAGCCAGAATGACAAACCGGGTTTAAGCGGCTTCCTGAAATTCATCTCTGGACCCCAGTGAGAACCGCTGAACCACTGATTGGGTCTTCAAACCAATGGCCAAAAAGAGGCCTGAGATGTTCCCGGGGTGTTCATGCTGCCCCATCTCGTCTCTAAAATCAGAGGGAGGGGAGCGTCCACCATGTCCAGGGCCACTTGGAAACCTGGAAGTCAGCCCGGCACAACTGCTGCTAACTCTCCAGGGCCTTTCAAAGGAACTCAGGTGTCACTGCCCAGAGTGGCAGGACAGCAAAAGCCAAACGACCCCCCGTCTGAGGGGGCACGGAGCCCTGACCCAGCACAGGAAGGTTCCAGCTCCTGACCCGCTGCCAGGCCTCATGCTGGCTGGCTTGACTGCAGGGTTCGCCCCGTCACCAAGAACACTCCACGCACGCGGAGACTTTGGTCACACCGGTATCCTCAGCCTCGTCCAAGCCAGAGGAGCTGGTCCCAGTGAGTCTGAGGGCCTCTACGAGACTGAGGCCGCCACGAAGGCTCCCACAGAGGCTGTGACATCCTGGGCGCCTGGGACCTTAGTGGGGGGAGACTGCAGTCAAACACGGGGAGCAGGGACAGGCTCTGGGATGAGATGGGGAAGAAAAACAAGGGAGCGGATGGCAAGGTAAAAAAAGCCCAGCAGCTCATGGCCACTGAGCTGGGGACGGATGGGCAGTCCCAGGGCACCAGCTCTAGTCTCCCTCAGGGACCCCCTAGTGAAGTGAATGTCAACGCACAGGCAGGGCACCCCCCTCAGACGGTAACCCCCTGCCACCACCTCCCACGTGACCTCACAACCAGGAAGCAGCCCCCCACACGCTCCTGCATGCACCAAGGGCCTCGGGGGACCACGCTGCGACGCAGTGCCTATTACTGCCATTCCCCACAGGAGAAGGTCCACGCCTCGAAAGGACAGCGCCTGTCCCCTCTTGCCCCTCCTGGTCTCAGGTGACTGCAGCAGCCTGTCTCAGGCTGAGGGCCACGGATTTTTCTCTCAGGACAAAAGGACTCTCTCAGGATACCCAGCAGGCCGGCCGGAGGCTCTCCTCTCCTCCTCCACTCACCCAGCCTGCCCATCCCTCCTGGTTTCCCTCAGAGCAGCAGACTCTGCCCTTCTGGCCTCAGGCTCCCTTTTCAGACTGGCCTCAGGCAAACCCTCAGCCTACGTTTGCCGGGAGGGTAAAAGCACCTCTCCCCTCCAGCTGCTGTTTCTCTCCCATTTTGGATACCTCTGGACTCTGCTACTGTCCCCGCAGCTGGAAGGGGGAGCCCTTCGGCCAACCCTCCCCTCCTCCTCAGGGGACAGTCTTCGTGACTCTCTCTCCACCTCTCAGCTCCTGGGACTTTTTCCTTCTACCCCCAAACATCACTTGACCTGTGACCCTTGGAAGTTCCATTCCTAACCTGAGTATCATCCAAACAGAGTCA